>JAKCPB010000260.1:0-57779 GCA_021442155.1 Cymbidium sinense | reverse complement strand
TTAGTGTTTAGGGTTTAGGGTTTAGGGTTAGTTTAGGATTTAGGGTTTAGGACTTTTTAGGGTTTAGGGTTTAGGGTTTAGGGTTGTAGGTTTAGGGTTGTAGATTTAGGGTTAGTTTTAGGGTTTTTTTGGGAAATTAGGAAATTTTATTGCCACAAAGAAAAGGTACAAAGTCCTTAAAGGGAGTAAATCTCTAAGCTAATGCTCAATACAAGCTATAAAGTCCCCAAGATAATACAATAGTTAAGAAAGCAAGCTAAGAAAAAAGAAAGAGATCCACAAAAAAAATCCCATGAAATTAGTAACAAACTTCTCTGCTCCTTTTGAAAACAAATTATCATTAGTCTCCCAACGAGATGCAGCATGATTAAAGGGATGAGTACAAAATGAAATACTTAATCAAGCATAAAGAGTAAAGCGGATAGAAAAAATAAGATAAAGAAAAGGCTCAATCGGTTATAATCATCTCGAGGCCATATGTAAGCATCCAAACATCAAGTGTTTAGGTTTATTTTTTGGGTAGGATGATAAAGCAAATTTTTAGGTTTAGGGTAAATTTGCTTTTTCATCTACTTTGGAGAATATTAGATCATTTTCCATAGCTTGAAACTCTCGGTATCTTTATCGAATTGATTGATTCCCTTCATGTCTTGATTCACTTTCAAATGACTTAGATTATTCTAGTTTTCTCTCGATGCTCGTATTTTGTTTTCAATTGTCGGATGATTGTTAAAATGGAGGCCCCATTTTAATATTAAGGAGGAATATCTTATTGTTATGGTTTGGATCTCTCTTCCCAATTTGCATGTCCATTTCATTAATCATGAGTTTCTTTTTACTATGGGTGTGTTGTTCGGTCGTCCACCTCAAGTTGATATGGTGACTGCTTCTAATACCTGGCCATCTATTGGTTGAATTCTAGTCAAGTTCGATATAAATAAAAAATTTCCAAAGGAAATTTGGCTAGGATCAATGAAATATAGATATTTGCAAAAAGTGGATTTTGAGAATTTTCCTGTTTTTTGTCCCATTGCAAAATTCATGGTCATGGAGTTTTGAATTGCTTTGTGGTTCACCCTCACCTTAAGAAACCCAAACCCATTCATAATAACTCGATCCCACTCTTAAGGCCCGTTAAAACCGAAAGTTGTTCCAATGGATAACTCTCTTTACGGTCATTGCCTTGATCCTCCCTGCTCCTTTGGACAATGCTACTTTGTTCTTAAGCACACTTTTGGATGTCGGTCATGGTAATAAGGATGCATTATTTTGTAATGGGCCTATACATTTGAATCCCATTGATATTGGTAATAATATGGACAATAATATGTTTTTTTGAAACTTATGGATGATGATTTTATCTCAAATGATTCCATTCACCTTCTTTGCCACCTTTAATTGAAGAAAATGTGATCCTTGATGAGGGCTTGAATGGTGAGCAAACTAAGGATAAAGTTTCTAATCTGATTGGGCACTTTTTTAAATGGTTCTAATCCTTCTCCTACTTCTTCATCTAATTTTGAGCGATTTCTAATCGATACTTCAACATAATAATGATTTGGAAGAAGGTGAAGTGGCATGCAATGATGGTTTAAATGTGCAACCTTATTCCAAACATACCCTGAACAATCTCTGGAAGGTGATGTTGTGGATATGACTAATAAATTACAAATGGTTTTAGAAAGAAAAATAAAACTCTAAAACTAATTTCTAACTTTGCGAGTTACTTGGATCTAGTCTTACTAAAAATAAATGGTTTCTTTCTTAATTTGGAATGTGAGAGGGATTGGTACCCTCTATGTTAGAAATAGAATTAGAAATTTAGTTCATTCTCATAACATTTCCTTTTTGGCTATTTTGGAACCTTTTATTCTTCCTTTTAACTTTTCTTTTTTGTTCGAGAATGATTGGTTTTCTAATTTTTTTGCTAACTTCGAGCAATAAAATTTGGATTTTTTGGAATAGTCCCTATGTTACAGGTTTTGGATGATTTATCCCAAGTTGTGAATGTTAAGATTACTTATGATAATGTTGTTATTTTGGCTCATTTGTTTATGCTTCTTGTAATAGAAATGGTAGCTTCTTTGGAAGGATCTTATTAGTTTTCTTCTTATTGATGCTCCTTGGTTTGTGGGTGGGGACTTTAATACTATCTCTTCTTCCTCTAAAGCGGGTTGGTGGTAATGCTGAACTTATTTTCTATGGAAGATTTTAATAACATGATCCTTGATTGTCATCTTATTCATATTGGCTTTAGTGGGTCTCAATTACTTGGAATAATTATAGACTCTAAAAAGCTAGATCGGGTTCTTTTTAATCATTTATGGATTAATATTCTCCCTAGTACTTCAGTGGAGCACTTAAGCAGAACCCTTTCAGACCATTCTCCCTTGCTTATCACTGTGAATTTTATTGCTAGTAAATCCTCCTCCCTATCCCTTTTTGCTTCCAAAATATGTGGCTCATGGATGATAAATTTTTGGATGTTGTTGGTACTAATTGGGCTGAACCTCTTCATCGATGATTCTATTTTGGGATGAGGAGATTGTGGTTCAAATTAAAAGGCTTAAATAATGCCTTACTTGGTGGAATTAACATTATTTCAAAAACCATTTTTTCAATATCAATGATATGGAGAATGAGGTTATAGTTTTGGAAGATGTTGTTGTTAATGATCCTTCTAAAATTCATTTGTTGGCTCAAGCTAAAGATAGGTTAACATGTTTTCAAGACATGGAGGAGACCTATTGGTAGCAAAAAGCTTCTATGAAATGGATCTCTGATGGTGATCATAATACTAAATATTTTCATGCCATTGTTAAAAAAAAAGGCTATAAATCACATTCACAAAATGAAAATTAATGATGGAGTTTGGTGTTCGGATAAAAGGAGCTTACTGATTCTACTATTTCTTTTTATAAAGAGATTCTAAATAAAAATGTTGCTTATGATGATATTTCTTGACCTGAAGTTATTCCTAATCTTATTTCTGATGATGATAACATTATGCTTTCTTCCTTACCTTACGAGTGCAATTGTGATACTTTGTAGAGTATGAATCTATGGCTAGTCACGATTGTATACTACCCTCTTTTCCAAAAATGTTGGATTATCATTAAAGAGGACTTAGCTAAAGTTGTCCTTGATTTCATTAAGGGTAGTACCCTTCCTAAATATTTTGCTAGAACCTCCATTATTTTAATTCTTAAAAAAAGACAATCCTAAAGTTTGGAGTGATTTTAGGCCGATTAACCTTTATTCTTTTTTTAATAAACTTTTTTCTTAAATTTTAGCTAAAAGCTTGACTATCTTGCTTTCTAAAATTATCTCCCCAAATCAAACCGGTTTTGTTAAAGGGAGATCCATTTCTGATAATGTTCTTTTAGACCAAGAGATGATCCATGACTTAAATGCCAATGTTCATGATGGAAACCTATTTTTTAAGCTTGACATTTCCAAAGCTTATGATAATATTGGTTGGGTTTTCCTATATAAAATTTTGGCTTTATTTGGATTCTCTAACCAATTTATTGCTTTAATTAAGAATGGGATTGAGAATTCTTGGTTTTCTTTGCTCCTCAATGGTGAAGTGCATGGTTTCTTCTCTTCTTCTCATGGGCTAAGGCAAGGGGACCCTCTCTCCTACCCTTTTCATTATTGTTGTGGAATATCTTTCTAGATGTATTCAGTAGATGTTTAGTACAGAACTATTGGTGGGTTTCCCATTTCTCACCTTAGTTTTGTTGAAGATTTCATTATATTTTGCAATGCCTCTACTCTTTATATTAAAAAATTGTGTAAGTTCTTAACTATTTTTTGGTAAGGAGAGTGGCTTGAATATTAATCTTGATAAAAGTTGTTTTATTACTAGCTCTTCTATTTCATTATCTAAGATCAATGCTATAAAAATATTAGAAGTTTTTTTTGCATCAAATTCTCCCTATCAAGTATCAGGGACTCCATATATGGGGAACAAAAGATCTTCTTTATTTGATGAAGTTATTCAAAAATAAATAAGAAAACCTCCTCTTGGGAGTTCCATTTACTTTTCTTTAGCTAGACTTATCTTGATCAAAAGTACCCCTCTCTTTTCTCATATCATTGTTACTATTGTTCCTACATGTTCTATTATTAAAAGATCAATAGACTCTTTAATAAATTTTTTAGGGATCTAACTTTTCTATCAAAAGATTACATTAGGCTAGTTGGCTGTATTGTGGTCTATTAATGAAGGTGGTTTGGGTTGCAAAACTTTAGAGGATTTTATTAACTATTTTTCCTATAAAATGCGATGGAATATTAGAAATAAACATAGTTATTGGACAAAGTTTATGCATGCTAAATATTGTTAGGGAAAACATACCCTCATTTGTGCTTTCAAATTTGGAGATTCTCCTGTGTGGAGAAGACTTTGTAGTATCAAATGGAATACTGAGAACTTAATTTCTTGGTGTGTCAATTCTAGTTTCTCTTTCTTTTGGCAAGACAATTGGCTTAGTACATTGATTCCCTCAATACTCATTCCACTTTGTGATGCTTAAGATTAATTAGTTAATTACTCATAATAAGTGGGATGTGGCTCAATTGAATATCCTTTTCCCTAATGTGATCGTTGACAAAATCCTTAAAATTTATCCTTTCCCTAATGAACCCGACCAAATTCTCTTCAATAATTCTTTCTTAGGAGATTTTGTTTTAAGGATGTTTGGCATTTCATCATATTTAAATATCAAGAGTCCTTGATTTTACTAAAAATATAGAATATTAGTGTCTCTACTTCATTCTCGGTTTTAACTTGGCATTAAAGCATTATATCCCTATGGATGATACTCTTAAAAAAAGGTTTCCATCTCCCCTAAATGTCAATGTTTCTATCACATTGAAAGTGTGGATCATGTTTTTTGTGAATGGATATTATTCTAAAATGTGGAATTGGTATGATAATATTTTTAATACTTTCCATTTTAATGGTTCATTTTCTATTATGCAACTTCTTGAAGCATGTTTCTCCCATACTTCTAAGGCCCATGTTAAAATTGTTTTAGCTATTACTATTCTTTGGTATATTTGGATGGATAGAAATGATGCTAAGCATTGTAATATTTCTATGAATTATCATCATATTATTGCTAGAGCCAAATATAAAATTTTGTCTCTTTTCAAAGCTAATCTTCTTACTCACTCTAGTTTTAAAGGGTGCAAGTCTGTGGCCTTGAATTTTGGGATTATCCTTCCGCCAGGTAATGTCTCTCCTGCATAGAAAATTATATACTAGATTAAACCTAATTATCACTACATTAAGGTTAACACTGATGGCTCAATTTCTAATGGTTATTATGGTTGTGGTGGGATTTTGAGAGATCATAGTGTCAAGGTTATCTCTACTTTTACTGCCCCTTTAGAGCCTTGTTATGTGTTATTTGTTGAGCTCAAAGGCTTTCATCATGGCATTTCCATTTGTTTACAACAAGGTTTTCATAAGATCTGGTTTGAAGTTGATGCTCTCCTTCTTTTAGATTTACTCAAATCTTATGCTCATGGTAATACTGAAGTGTATTATTTACTTAATCATACTAGGAGGCTTCTTGCTAACCTAGATTTTCAAATTTCTCATATTTATAGGGAAGCCAACTCTTGTCCTGACTTTCTTTCAATTTGGGGCCAAGTCTTCTTCTTTGCAAATGTTTTCTAATGATGACATCCCTTTCCTTTTAAGGGGTCTTGTGAATCTTGATAAAAATGGTTTGCCTTAGGTTTGAAGCTTTTAGCCTTTTTTCCTCCTATGGGGCTTTGGCTTTCCCCTTGCTATTATTTTTGAATATTTTGGTTTTCTCTTTTTGTTGGTTTGGTCTTGATTTTTTTCTCATAAACCTACTTTTATTTTCTAGTTTGTTTTCTTACCATTCTTTGGATGGATTGGGGTTGTCTTTCCATTTATTGGATTTTTGATGTTATATTTATTTTTTGGTTTGTTTTCTCTCCCAACCTATAGAGGTGTTTATAGGTGGAGGCTGTTGGGTTTTGCTTGTCTTCTAGTTGGTGTGGTTCTCTTTATTGGTTGGATCTCTCTGTAGCCTTTTTTATTTACTCTGGATTTTATGGTTGGTTGTTTACTGGTGTTTCCTGGCTATGGGCTTTTTCTCTTTCTGGGTGTTGCTTATGCTATTTTTATGACCTTCTATTGTGGTACTGATCATCACCTTGTTGTTTGCTGATCAGGATGGTTTTTCTAGTTGCTTTTGGTTGTCCTTTCTCTCTTGGTTTTGCTCCTACTTCTAAGAGGAGTTATGTGACCATGAGGGCTCTTTTATTTTGGTTGTAGCTTGAAGAACTATTTTTGCGCTATCTATCCTTTATTTAGTGTTGTTAGATGAGTGTAAGGTTGGATGCTTACGGATTGTTATATCTTGAATATTGGGTGTGCCTTTGTATCTGAGGTTCTATTTTTAATTTGTGTTATGAACTAGAAGGTTGCAAACTACTGGTTGGATGTTTTTTGGACTTAGCTGATGATGACTATGTTGGGGTTCTTGTTTGTGATTGTCTCTAGCTGTTGGGTTATTTGTGATCCTAAAGGGCTCTTACTTTTTCTATTTTTGGATGTTGTATCTAGCTATTTAAACTAGATTCTCTTGTCCTTGGATTTGCATTGGTGGATGATGTCTACAGCTTTCCCTTGGGATTTTTTTGATGTTTGTGTGGATGACTCTTTGTATCTTTAATCTTGATGGTTCTAAGTCTATTGATCTGAATCCTTGGTCTTGGTAACCTGGTGGACTACCTTCTTTACTTAGATTGGGTGCTCTAGGTTTTCAAAAGTATTTACTTTGTTATAATTTTCTTGATCTTTTAGTCTATGTTTGGAACCGGATACTTTCTTTCCCATTCTTCTCTTTAGTTTCTACCTGGGATTTTCATTTTGGATTTGAACCTCTTCCCTTTCCTTTTTTGATGGTTGCCTTGGTTCCTAACATTCTTGATGTTAGTCTTCTATTCCTGATAGTATTGTTTTAGTTCTTTGCATGTTCGTTTAATGAATGACCTTATCAACTATGGTTCTCATTTTTCCTTTGTTTGGTCTCTTTAGTCCTTTTTCCCATATTGTGAGGTTTGCTCTAGTAATGTGTTAGCAATTCTTGGTGGTGGCTTTGGTGGTGCTCCCTTTGGTCTAATGCTTTTCTGATAGGTTACCTCCTTATCTACTTTGTTGAGTTTAATATATCTGACTGTTGGGTGTTTTGTGGTTATATTTATTGTTTGAAGTTTTATGCAAGTTTGTGCGATGATCATCATTGGATAAGGTGCTACAAGAGGTATGTTGGCAATGATGGCCTTGATGTTTCCCACTCCTTCTTTTGGTGGTAGTATATGTAATTGTAACCTTCACTTGAAGTTTGGATGCTTACATATGGTGTTTTGCTCCTTAAGATGATTATAAGCGTCGAGCCTTTTCTTCATCTTTTACTTCTTTACTCTTATATTTTATGCTTAATTAACTATTTCATTATCACTCATCCTTTTACAAGCTTGTTGGATCTCTAAACAGTTGGGAGACTTTTCTTGGGTGTCTTTGGTTTCAAAAGGCAGAAGTTTTCTTGATTGTAAGGATTATTTTTGGTGGATCTCTTTTTTTATTTTCTTACTTTTATTATCTATTGTATTAGCTAGGGGCTTATCTCCTTAGGACTTTTGTAGCTCTTTGAGCATTAGCTTAGAGATTTTTGCCTCAGGACTTGTACCTTTTCTTTGTGGCAATAAAATTTCCTAATTTTTAAAAAAGTAAAACAAAAAAACTAAACCCTGACCTAAACCTAAATCATACCCTAAAAAAACCCTAAACCCCACAAACCCTAAACCCTATCTAAACCCTAAACCTAAACCCAAACCCTAAACCTAACCAACCAAACCATGGCCTAACTAAATAAAATAAACCAAAATAAAATAAATTAAAGACTAAATAAAACCTAAACCTAAACAATAAACTAAAAAACCTAAAATAAATAAAATAAAAAAACTTAAACTAAAAAAAAATAAACTAAAATAAAAAAATAAATAAACCTAAAACTAAAATAAATAAAACTACTAAAACCTAAAATAAATAAAACCTACTAAATAAATAAAATAAAATAAAGTAAAATAAACTAAACTAAAAATAAAACCTAAAATATGGATTAAAATAAAACTAAAAACTAAAACATGAAAATAAAATAAACTAAAACTAAACTAAGAAAATAAAATAAATAAATCTTAACCTAAAAAAATAAAACTAATAAAAAACCTAAATAAAATAAAATAAATAAAATAAAATATAAATAAAAAAAATAAATAAAAATAAAATAAATAAAAATAAAATAAATAAAACTAAACTACCAGTTTACTTAATTTAAAAACACTGTAATCTAAAATAAAACTAAACCCTGAGACCAAAAACTGAAACCCTGGCCAAACCAAAATAAAACCTAAAATCAAAACCACAAACACTAAAATAAAACTGGACCCCAGACACAAACCTGAATCCTCTGAAACCACAAAGTAAACCACAACCACAAAACCCCATCTCCTGACTGACCCCAGACCTGGGCCTGGGCCCAGGCCATAAAACCAGGCTGAGCCCTGATCTACCTAACCTCCTAGTAATCCAAAATTAAATAAATAAAAACTAAACTAAACCTAAAAATAAATAAAAATAAACTTAAACTAGAAATAAAAAAAAAAATAAAATAAATAAACTAAAATAAATTATAAAATATAAACCTAAACTAAAAAGATAAATACCTAAACCTTTAAATGATAAACAAATAAATAAATAAACTAAAATAAACCTAAAATCCAAAATAAAACAACTTAAAATAAAATAAAATAAAATAAACCTACCTAAAATAAAAATAAAACATTACATAAAATAAAATAAAACATAACCAAAAAACCTAAAAAATAAACAAAATAAAACCTTAAAATAAATAATAAACTAAATAAAATAAACCTAAATCAAAATAAATAATAAACTAAAATAAATAAAATAAATAAAATAAACTTAAACTACTGGTTTGCTTAATTTTTAAAATAATAAAATAAAAATAAAAGATAAAAATGACCACTACTCAAAACCAGAAACAGGCAAAACCCAAACTACTAAACCACAAACCACAAACCTAAAGCCCTGAGCCTGACCACTGACCCTGAGCCAACCCTGAGCCACTGGAGCCTGGACTGAGCCACTGAGCCCTAAATCTAAAATCTTAAATCTAAACCTAAACCCAGGCCCAAGCCACAACCCAAACCCACAAGGCCAGCTCCTGACCCACTAAACTCCCAGGCCAATCCAGATCCTACAGGCCCTAAATCCAGGCACAGAAAACCTAAACCAAACTAAAAAATAAAATAAATAAAAAAACCTAAACCAAATAAAATAAAAAATAAAAAAACTAAAAAACCTAAAAATAAAACATAAACCTAAAATAAAATAAAATAATAAATAAATATAAATAAAATAAAATATATAAAACCTAAACTAAATTAAAAAAAATAAAATAAACCTAATAATAAAAAAACCTAAATAAAATAAAAGCAAAATGTAAAATAAAAAAATAATAAACCTAAAATAAACTAAAATAAATAAAATAAAACTAAATAAAACCTAAACATAAAAAAACCTAAAATAAAACCTATAAAAATAAAATAATAGACCTAAACAAACCTAAACCCCAGAATGGGTAAAACACCATCACAGCACTCACTCTAGAAGGCGGTGGAGGTGAAGAGGTGGTGGTGTCATAGTGGTGGTGGGAACTAGAAGTCTTGGAATATGGAGGTGGTGGTGGGGCAGTGGTGGTTATGGAAGCGAGAGGGCGATGGAGGTTCTGGTGGTGTGGCGGAGGAGAGATCGGAGATGATGGTGGATCCGATACTGGGAGTGGTGGTTGATGGGGCTAGAGAAACTGAAGAATGACGATCCGATCTTACGCTTATGGAACTGTATCTCTACAGTAAAGATAGTTCTAGTTATCTCGAGTTTTTGATTTGCTCTATGCGTGCTTAATTTTTATCTATGTCATCGCTTGTGTCATAGAAAACTTGGTGTGTTACTTGGTTGATGAAATCAAAAAGAAGAAATGTTGAATCTAAATTTGTTCTCCCAAACCTAACAAACCTAAACCAAAAACTAAAAACCAAACCAACCAAAACCCTTAACCCTAAACATAAACCTAAATCAAACCTAAAACTAAAACTAAAACCAAACCAAACTAAACCCAAAACCCAAACCAAACCTAAACCCTAAACCCCAAACCCTAAACCCTAAACTATAAACTAAACCAAACTAAACCCCAAAACCTAAAACCCTAAACCACTAAACCCTAAATCTAAATGGAAAATAAAACTGGCTAAACTAAATAAAACCTAAAATAAATAAATAAAAAAAAACCTAAAAATAATAAAATAAAAATAAAATAAAATGAAACTAAAACCTAAAAAACCTAAAAAAGGAAATTAAATAAAAATAAAAAACTAAAATTAAATTAAATAAAATAAAACATAAACTAAAATAAAAATAAAAAATCCTAAATAAAATAATAATTAAAACTAAAATAAAATAAAATAAAACTAAAATATATAAAATTATAATTTAATAATAACATAAACCTAATAAATAAACCTAAAATAAATAAATAAAATCTAACCCATAAACTAAAAGAAAAATGTAAACCTAAAATAGAAATAAAATAAACCTAAACCTAAACTAAAATAAAATATAATAAGATAAATAAAACCTCAACCTAAACCTGAAATAAACTAAACCTAAACCAAAACCTAAGCTAAATAAAATAAAATAACCTAAAAATAAAACTAAACTAAAAAAAAATAAAATCTAAAAATAAACCTAAAATAAAAAATAAAACATAAACCAAAATAAAATAAAACCTAAACCTAAAAAAATTAAAATAAACCTAAACCTAAAATAAAGAAAAAAATAAACTAAAAAAATAAAATAAACCTAAAACTAAACCTAAAAATAAATAAAATAAAAAAAAACTAAATAAATAAACTAAATGAATAAAATAAAAAATAAACCTAAAAAATTAAAATAAAATAAACTAGATAAATAAAAAACCTAAAATAAATAAAATATAAACCTAAACCTGATTTCTTAATTAAAAAAAACTGACCCTAAACCCTCAAAATCCTAAAAGATAAAAATAAAGAAAAAACCTACTAAGCTAAGCCCACCCTAAACCCCAAGATGTGACCCTAACCCTAGCCCAGGCCCACCTAAACTAAACCCAAATGTACCCCCAGGCCCTAAAACTACCTGAGCCTAAACCTGACCCTAGGCCCCAACCTAAACACTGAGCCATAAACTAAAATAAAATAAACCTAAAATAAAATAAATTATAAATCAAAAAAATAAATAATTAAAAGATGTAAAGGTAACTAAAAAAAATCATCTCTAAAATAAAATAAAATAAACTAACCTAAAATAAATAAAACTGATAAACCTTATAAATATAATAAAATAAAATAAACTAAACTAAAATAAAACTTAAAAATAATCCTAAAAAAAAATAAAACCCACAAAACTAAACCTAAAATAAAATAAAACTAAACCTAAAAAAAATAAAAATAAAACCTAAAAAAATCAAATAAAATAAATCTCTGAAAAAAAATAAACCTAAACTAAAAAAATAAATAAAATAAAGAAATAAATAAAATAAATAAACCTAAAATTAATGGTAAAAAAAAAATAATAAATAATAAATAAATATAAAAATAAAATATAAAATAATTATAAATAAACTAAATCAACCTAAACCTGCCAATTACTTAATTTTAAAAGAAAAGGCAAACCCTAAAATCCCTCCTGGTACAAGCCCAAACCCTAAAAACCAACTCTAAACCACTGTCAGGACCTAGACCACAGCCCTAGGCCTAACCTAAACCACAAACCCTAAACCTGACCCCCAAATCAAATCCTAAACCTACTGAGCCTAAACCCTGAGCCCAAAACACTAAATAAAACTAAATCTTGTGCTAATCCTAGCCTAAACCTGGCTAAGCACAAACTAAACCAGATAAATAAATAAACTATAAAAATAAATAAACTGACATAAAAAAAAAAAGTAGATAAAACCTAAACTAAAATAAATTAATTAAAGATGACATAAATAAAATAATAAATAAATAAAATAGATAAAATAAAATAATAATAAATCTAAACTCTAGTTTTGTTTGATTAAAATAAATACCTAAATCTAAACCACTAAAATAACTAAACCCTCATAACCTGAGCCCTAAATCCTAAATAAATAAAATTTTAAAAACCAAACCCTAAATACAAACCCAACTAACTAGCCACTAAACCTAAAATAAAAAACTAGGCCCTAAATAAATACCCTACCCAAACCCTAAACCCAAAAATCCTAAAACCCAACCCAAAATAAAAACATAAAAATAAAATAAACCTAAAATAAAATAAAATAATAAAATAAAATAAAAGAGATAAAACCTAAACTTAAAAGCTAAACCTAACAAAAATAAAATAGATAATAAAAAATTAAAATAAAAAAACTAAATAAAACTTAAACCAAAATAAAATATAAATAAAAACCTAAACTAAATAAAAAATAAACCTAAAATAGAAAACATTAATAAAATAAAACTAAATAAAAATAAAATAAATAAAAAATAAAATAAAATAAATAAAAAAAACTAAACCTAAATAAACTAAATTAATGAAATAAAACTAGAACTAAAAAAAAACTAACCTAAATAAATGATAAACCTAAATAAACTAAAAAATACTAAAATAAAATAAATTAAACCTAAACTATAAAATTAAACCTAAACTAAATAAAATAAAATAAACTAAAATAAATCTAAACCTAAATTGAAAATAAATAAACTAAAACCCAAAACCTAAACCTAAATGTAAAATAAAACCTAAACTAATAAATAATAAACCTAAATCTCAAAATAAATTGAAATAAAACCTAAAATAAAAAACCTAAAAAAATAAATAAATAAAAAAATAAAATAAAATATAAAATAATATCTATAAAATATAATAATCCTAAATAAATAAATAATGATAATAAATATATAAATAAATAAACTACTGGGTTTTAATTTAAAAAAAACTACCAAACTAAAACACAAAATGATACTAAATAAACCTACCTAGGCCCACCCTAAACCACTAGCCATGACCCCCCTAAGATGACAAAACTACCACAAAACCTACTCCCTGACCACAAACCAAACCTTGACCCTAAAAAAACTAAAATCTAAACCCTGATTAAACAAAATCTAAAAGCCTGAATAAACCATAAACCTAAAATCTGATTCAAACCCAAAACTAAATCATAAAATCCACTACCCTAAAAACCAAACTTATAAACCAAAACCACTAAACCCATAAACCTGAGCCAAACTATGACCCTAAACCCAAACAAACCCTAAACCCAAAAAACTAAACCTACTAAACCAATTTTAAATCCAAAACCCTAAAAGATAAACCATAAAACCTACTAAACACAAACCCTAAATAACCCAAATAAAACATAAACCTAAAATAAAAAATTTAAAATAAACCTAAACCTAAAACATAATAAACAAACCTAAACTAAACCATAAGAATGGGAAGAACCTTGATAGGAACATCATCAAGCTCTCAAAATCTAGTAGGTGAAGGAGTGGCTATCATAGTGGTGGCGGGGGGTCTAGGTCTTGGTGGATATGGTGGTGGTTAGAGTAGTGGTGGTTATGAAGGAGGGAGTGATGTAACCATGGTGGTGGCGAGGGAGATGGGATATGATGGATCCCCTACTCAAGAGGTCGAGGTGGTTCTGATGGGAATTGGAGAAATTGAAGAACGGCCGATTCAATCTACTACTTATGGAATTATGCCTTTATAGTAGACATGGTTCTAGTTATCTAGGGTTTTTGATTTGCTCTATGCGTGCTCATTTTTTATCTATGTCATTGCTTGTGTCTTAGAAACCTTAGTGTGTTTCTTGGTTGATGAAATCAAAAAGGCGAAATGTTGAATATGAATTTATTCTCTATTAAAAAAAACCAAAAACCTAAACCCTAAACCCTAAACCCTAAAACTTATACCTCTAATAACCCTAAGCCTAAACCCCAAACAAACCCAATAAACTAAATTCTAAACTTAAACTAAATAAAATAGAATAAATAAAGAAACCTAAACCTAAAACAACAACAATAACAAATCCCACTATAAATAAATCATTCATCTCCAATGTCTATTATGTGTCAAACTCATTTAATTCAAATACTAAGATCATATACATCTTAAGAGTCTTTTAGGTCTACTCCTTTCTTAACATAAAGGAAAATCTAATGCATACTCTCTGTATAAAACTTTATGTGGAACCATCTAAAGCAACTCTCTAATCTTATCTATACTCCATCTTTTAACATACTCATTTTGCATTCTATAGGGTAAAACTCATCCACAGCATCCATAAACTTAACTTAGTCTTATGTTTCTCTTATTGGTAAACCATAAGTTAATACCACCATCTTATAAAATTTTCCTTAAGTTTAAGTGGAACTTTTCTATCACATAATAGGCATGCATTCTCCACTTCAACCATCCAACTTGAATTCTACTAATAAAACATCTATTTCACCATCATTTTGAACAATAGAGCCTAAATATAAGATCCACTAATGACTTGATCACTAAAGTCACAACACTACTAAAACCTACAACTAAAATTACACTCCATATATTGACCCTAAACAAAACCTTTAGACTCTAAAGTTGACCTCCATAATTCAAGTTTTGTTGGACTCATCTCTAGTCTTATCAACAAGAAGAATGTCATCGAAAAAAAGCATACACCAATACATCTTTTGTAAATGCCTCGTAAGAACATCCATAACTAAAGTAAAAAAAAAGATAAGCTTAATGTTGATCCTTGATGTAATCCTAAGTAGGAAAATATTTTGTCAATCCTCCTTATGTTTGGACACAATCACTAGTATACATATCCTTAATGACTTGAATATAATATTAACTTCTTTCGTTCTAGAACTCTAAAAAACATCTCTTGAGACTTTATCATAAGCTTTCTAAAATCAATAAATATCATATGTAGATCCTTCTTATTTTCTATGCCTCCATCAAACCTCTTAACAAATATATAGCATCCATAGTAGATCTACGGCATGAAACCAAGATTGTGAAACTTTTGTATCACATCGTAACTTGCTCATTACTCTCTCCCATAATTTTAATGTATGGCCTTAACTTAATTCTATAATTTGCACACTCTTGTGCATCACCTTCTTAAATATAAGAACCAACAAACTCTTTCTCCACTCATCCCATCTAGTCTTTAAAATAACATTAAAATGATTTGTAAACCAAGAATTCCTTGATCTCCTAAACATTTCCACTACTGAATATTATCGCCTTGGTTTTCCACATTTCATTTTCTTTAAAGCTTCACTAACTTGACTAACGATGATAAAATTAAATTCTCTATTTTATTTTAAGGTATTAAGGTTGCTAAAATCAATGGTACTTCAGATCCTTCAATGAAAAGTTTATTAAAATACCTCATCCACTATTTTCAATATCTTTTTCTAAGAAAGCACTTTATTATTTTCATCCTTCTCCTCACTTGAACTTTGTCTTTACTTCTCTATCTCTTTGGCTTATACATACATCTTTCACCTTCTTTGGTCTAATCTATTATATAAATCACTAAAAAAATAAATGCATCATATATTGCTTTCTTAGAATCTCTACAATTTTATATCTTTCCCAATTCTGAGTTTTACATCTAAACCAAGTTTTATAACAATGCTTCTTATTTGTTATCTTTTCTTACTCGACTCCTATATTCTTATTAAAAGAAGCTTTTCCATTCAAACATCTTTACTTGTTTTATAGCACTTGATATTTTTTCCCACATAACATTAGCTTCCTTATGAACATCAAACTTTAATTTCTTGTAGCTTGCTCTTAAAATATTTTTATTTGTGTTCAGTGTCCCCATCTAATCTAGGACAATAATTAAGTTTATTTTTTCTCTTACAACATTTCATCTTAAAATATAAAACTAATATCAATGTTCTTAAAATTTTACTTAATGACCACAATCTTTACAATCTAGATCTATTTTTCTTATAAAAAAATAATCAACCTAGATCCATTTTATAAGTAATAATATGTTCATCTCCTTAAATAAAGTATTAAACTACAAAATCATAAGCTAAAAAATTTAATATAACCTTCTTCATTAGTCACTCCTCCAATAATACTTTAAAAAATAAAATAAATAAACTTAAAATAAAATAAAATAAAATAATTAAATAAATAAACTAAAAAATAAAATAAAACATAAATAAATAAAACTAAATAAAATAAAAATAAATAAATAAAAAATAAAATAAAACTAAATAAAAAAATATAAAAAAAATAAACTATAAATTAATAAAAAAATAACATAAAATAAAAAAAAAAAACTAAACCTAAATAAAATAAAAAATAAACTTATACTAAAATAAAATAAATAAAATCATAAACATAAAATGGACTAAACCTAAACCTAATCTTAAACTAAAATAAAATAAACTAGACTAAAATAAACATAAAACTAAATGAAAAATAAACATAAAAAATAATCCTAAAAAATCTAAAACCTAAATAAAATAAAATAAAAAAACCTAAACCTAAACCTAAAAAATAAAATAAAACCTACACAAAAAAAATAAAGATAAAACTAAACCAAAAATAAACATAAACTAAACCTAAATCTAAAAATAAAATAAACTAAAATTAAATAAATAAACCTAAAATAAATAAAATAAATAATAATAAAATAAACCTTAATATAAACTAAATAAATAAATAAATCTAAATCTCAAATTTTTTAACTATTTCATAAACTAATCATAAATCTAAACCTAAACTAAGAAAACCCCAAACCATAAACCTAAACCCTAAACCTGACCCCAAACCCTAAACTCAGGACAAACCCTAAACCCTAAACCCCCAATTCTAAATAAAAGATAAACCATAAAACCCTAAACCCCAAACCCTACCTAAACCCTAAACCACAAACCCAAACCTAAACCTAAACCTAAAGTAACTAAATAAATTAAAAATAAACTGAAACCTAAATTCTAATAACCCACAAACCATATACCCTAAGAATGGGAAGAACCTTGATAGAACATCACAATCAAAGCTCGATCTAAATCTGGCGATGGAGGTGAAGGCGGCGGCAGTGATTATCGCATTGGTGGTGGGGGATTTGGTTGTGCTGGTGGATATGGAGATGGTGGTCAGATGGTAATGGATGTGAAAGGAGCGATGGAGGTTACAGCCATGGTGGTGATGGAGGGAGAGATCGGGGATATGATGGTGGATCCCGCTACTTGAGAGGCCATAGTGGTTCTATTGGGAACTGGAGAAATGTAAGAATGGCCGATCTGATTTGTTGCTTATGGAACTGTATCTTTATAGAAGAGATGGTTATAGATATCTATGGTTTTTGATTTGCTCTATGCGTGCTCATTTTTTATCTATGCCATCGCTTGTGTCTTAGAAAACTTGGTGTGTTAGTTGGTTCATGAAATCAAAAAGAAGAAATGTTGAATCTGAATTTGTTCTCTTTTAAAAAAAAACCAAAAATCTTAAATAATAAACTAAAACTGAACCACGGACTAAACCTAAATCCACCCTAAACCCTAAAAAACCCTAAACCCTAAACTAACCCTTAATCCCTAAACACTTAAACATAAAACCTAAACCCTAAACCTAAACCAAAACCCCAAACCCTAAACTAAACCCTAAACCTTAAAATGCTATGAACCTAAACCTAAACTAAATAAAACTTATAAATAAAATAAATAAAAAGCCTAAAGTAAAATAAAATAAAATAAAAATCTATACTAAAACCTAAACCTAAAGTTAAACCTAAACTTAAACCTAAAAAGAAAATAAACTAAGAAATAAAAACAAAACAAGAAAAAAAATAAATTAAAATGAAACTAAAATAAAATAAAAACCTAAATAAAATGAAACTAAAATAAAATAAAAATTAAATAAACCTAAATAAAATAAAATAAAAAACTAAATAAAACTTAAGCTAAGGATAAATAAAATAAAACCTAAAATTAATAAATAATAAAATTTAAATAATAAAAATTCCTAAACCTAAAAAAAAAAATAAAATAAACCTAAACCTAAACTAAAATAAACCTAAACTAAACCTAAAATATAACATAAACCCTAAATAAAATAAAATAAACTAAATATAAACATATACCTAAAATAAAATAAAACCTAAAGTAAACCTAAAATAAAACCTAAAACCTAAACCTAAAAATAAAATAAAAACCTAAACCTAAACTAAACCTAAAAATAAAATAAAATAAACTAAACCTATAAACCTTAAAATAAACTAAAATAAAACTTGAACTAAAATAATTAACTAAAATAAAACTAAACAATAATAATAACAACAACAACAACAACAACAACAAAGCCATTATCCCACTAAGTGGGGTCAGCTACATGAATCATTCATCTCCATTGTGTTTTATTATGTGTCAGATTTTCATTCAATTCAACTATACTAAGGTCATTTTTTATACATCTTAACCATGTCTTTTTTAGTCTACCTCTACCTTTCTTAAAATAAGGCAATTCTAATGCATCATCTCTTCTTAAGCGGGTCATTTGATGGGTGGCTTTATGTGGCCAAACCATCTAAGGTGACTCTCTCGATTTTATCTGCCATTAAAGCTACTCCAACTTTTCTCAAACATACACATTTTTTTATCTCTAAGAGTAAAACCACTAATCCACAGCATCCTCATCTACAACACTTAACTTAGTCATGCTTCTCTTTTCTTGGACATTTACACCATAAATCATTCAGTCTTACCACCATCTTATAAAATTTTTCTTGAAGTTTAAGCATACTTTTATCACACTAGTAGATGCATTCCTCCACTTCAACCATCGAACTTGAATTCTACTAATAACATCTCCATTTATTTCACATCACATTGAACAATAGAGCCTAAATATCTAAAGCTAACTCTTTTTTGACTTGTTTAATAATGTCACCACTATCTCTATAACCTACAACTAAAATTACAATCCATAAATAAAATAAAAATAAATAAATAATAATAAAAAATAAAATAAAATAAAAAAAATAAAAAAAAATATACTAACTAAACCAAAACCCACTATACTGAAAAGCACTAAACCTACCTTAAAACCACAAAAACTAAAAACCAAAACCTAGACCATACCCTAAACACAAACCTATAAACTTAAAATAGTACCCTAAACCACAAAACTTAAAAGTGAGCCAAACTAAATAAAACCTAAAATTAAAATAAATAAAAGAAACCTAAACCTAAATAAAATAAAATAAAAAAAAAAAATAAAATAAAACCTAAACTAAAACCTAAACATAAACTTAACCTAAAACACTAAACTAAAAAATAAAATAAAATAAAATAAAACTAATAAAAAAAATAAAATAAATATAAAAAATTTAAAAAAACCTAAAATAATAAATAAAATAAAATAAAATAAAACTAAATAAAAACATAAACTTAAAATAAACCTAAAAAGTAAACTAAATAAACTTAAACCTGGTTTTACTTAATTTAAAAAAAACCAGGCAAATAAAAGCTCAAAATCCTAAACCCAAACCCAAACCCTAATTCACAAACTCTAAACCCTGACCCTAAACCCTAAAAACAAAACCAAAACCTAAACCAAAGTAAATAAACCTAAAAAATAAAATTAACAAAACTAAAACTAAATAAAAGAATAAAATAAAATAAAACCTAAAAAATAAACCTAAACCTAAATAAAATAAAATAAAATAATAAAATTAAACTAAAATAAAATAAATAAAAACTTAAACTAAACTAAAAATAAATAAAATAAGAATAAAAACATAAATAAAAACCTAAATGTAAAAAAAAATAAAATAAACCTAAAATAAAATAAAATAAAACTAAACTTGAAAATGAACCTAAAATAAAACTAAATAAATAAATAAAATAACCCACTAAACTAAAAATACTTAACCTAAAATAAAATAAAATAAATATAAACTTAAAATAAGTTAAACTAAAATAAATAAAACTAAACCCAAACCTAAAAATAAATAAAATAAAATAAAATAAACTAAACTAAAATAAAAAATAAAACCTAAAAAATAAAACTAAAACTTAAACTTAAAAAAAAATAAATAAAACCTAAAATAAACCTAAAAAATAAAATAAAAAACCTAAAATAAATTAAAAAAATAAATAAAATAAAAATAAACATATAAACATAAACCTAAATGAACTAAATAAAAAAAATAAATAAATAAAATAAATAAAATGAAAAATAAACATAAATAAAATAATAAATAAAATAAATAAAATATAAATAAACTAAACCTGGTTTTAATTTTATTTAAAACCACTAAATCATACCACAACAAACCTAAACAAATAAAAAACCTAAAAACATTAATCCTACAACCCTACCCTAAACCCTAACCCAAAAAAACCTAACCTAAACCAGTAAATAAACCTAAAATAAAGTAAATAAACAAGCATAAATATAAATAAAAATGTAATAAAATAAAACCTAAAGCTAAACTAAAACAAAATAAATCAAAATAAAAAGAAAAAAAACTAAAATAAATAAATAAAACATAATCTAAACTAAAAATAAAATCAAGTAAGAATAAAAAAAACTAAAATAAAACTAAAGATAAAATAAAAAAAAATAAAATAAACCTAAAATAAAATAAAATAAAACTTAAATAAAACCAAAACCAAAATGAACCTAAAAATAAAACCTAAAATTAAATAATAAAACCAAACTCTATACTAAAATAAAAAACTTAACCTAAAATAAAAATAAAATAAAATAAAATAAAATAAACTAAACCTAAAATAAAATAAAAACCTAAAATAAATAAAACCAAACTAAACCTAAAGAAACTAAACCTAAACCATTAAATAAAATAAAATAAACAAAATAAACCTAAACATAAACTAAAAATAAAACCTAAATTAACCTAAAACCTAAATCTAAACCATAAACCCTAAATTGCAAAAAACTAATAAAGAAACCTAAAATAAAATAAATAAAAACTAAAATAAAAATAAAATAAAAAAATAAAATAGAATAAAACCAAAATTGAAACCTAAACCTAAACCTAAAAGAAAAAAAAACTAAACTATAATTAAAATAAATAAAAAACTGACTAAATAAAAAACCTAAACTCTCTAAAAAATGTAAACCTAAAATAATATAAAAAACCTAAATCTAAACTAAACCCAAACTAAAATAAAATAAATAAAATTAAATTAAATAAACATGAACCTAAACCTAAACCGAAAAATAATACCTTAAAATATACCTACAATAAAAACCTAAGACCTAAAAATAAAAAAATAAAATAAAAACCTAAACCTAAACCAAAAATTAAAAATAAAACCTACAATAAAATAAAATAAAAATAAAACTAAATGAAAAAATAAACTAAACATAAACTTAAACTAAAAAAAATAAACTAAATAAATCACTAAAATAAATAAACCTAAAATAAAATAAACTAAAATAAATAAAATAAAATAAAATAAATAAAATAAAATAAAATAAACTAAAATAAATAAAATAAAACTAAATAAACTAAATAATAAAGGTTTGCTTAATTTTAAATAAAAATAAAAATAAACAAATAAAACTTTAAACCCTAAACTCCTCCCTCGCCTAAACAAACCCAAACCTCCCTAAACCCTAAACTTAACCCTAGCCACCCTAAACCTTATACCACTAAAACTTAAACCAACACTAAAACTCCCAACCCCACCCTAAACCTATAACCACTCCCAAACTCTCCCTAACCCACTGACCTATACCATAAAACTAAATTTACATAAAAAAAAAATAAAAAATAAAAACAAATGATAAAATAAAATAAAGAAAACCTAACTAAAAAAAAAAAATAATAAATAAACTAAATTAATAAAATAAAATGCAAATATTAAAATAGAAACCTAAATAAAATAAAACTAAACCTAAATAAAAATAAAATAAACCTAAATAAACTTAAATAAAAAATAAACCTAAAGATAACCCAAAATAAATAAAAAATAACCTAAAATAAACTAAAGAAAAAACTAAAAACTTAAAATAAAAATAAAATAAACCTAAACTTACACTAAAATAAACTAAAAATAAAATAAATAAAACCTAAATAAACCTAAAATAAACTAAACCTAAACCTAAACCTAAGCCTAAACCCTAAATATAATAAAATAAACTAAAATTAACTTTAACCTAAACTAAAAAAATAAAACATATAAGTAAACCTAAAATAAAAACCTAAAATCTAAACCTAATAAAATAAAATAAAAGTCTAAACCTCAACCTAATAATAAAGAAATAACCTAAACTTTAAAATTTAACTAAAATAAAAAACCTAAACTAAAATAAATAAACTAAACTAAATAAAATTAAAACTAAAACTAAATAAAAAATAAAAAATAAAGTAAACTTAAATAAATTAAAAATAAACAATATAAACTAAATAAACCTAAACCTACCAGTTTACTTAATTTAATAAGAAATTAAAATATAAAATAAAAACCACAAATGCCAAACTTAAACCCTAAACCAACCTAACCCCAAGTCCTAAACCAAACCTAAACCCTAAACCCTAAATCTAAACCTAAACCACCTAAACCAACCTAAACTAACCTTAAAAACTAAACCTAAGCCCAGAATTAGTAGAACCTTGATAGTAGGAACATCACGGCGGTCAGATCTAGATCTAGTGGTGGAGGCAAAGGAAACACTTATCAGTGGTGTGGTGGGGATCACGGAGGTGGCGGATATGGAGGTGGTGGAGTAGTGGTGGTTATGGAGTGCGAGTGATGGAGGCTACAGTGGTGGTGGTGGAGGAGAGATCAAGGATATCATGGTGGATCCGCTACTCGAGAGGCGGGTGGTTTGATGAGCTGAGAAAGCGAAGAACAATCGATGTACTTATGGAACTGTGTCTTTATAGTAGAGAGTTCTATTATAAGGATTTTTTTATTTGCTCTATGTGCTCATTTTTATCTATGTCATTCGTGTCTTAGAAAACTTGGGGTCTACTTGGTTGATGAAATTGAAAAGTAGAAATGTTGAATTTGAATTTGTTCTTTGTTAAAAAAACCAAACTAAAACTTAAACCAAACCTTAAAACTAAAACCAAACCCAACCTAATGTAACCCTAACCCTAACTAAATAACTAAAAACCTAAACCTAAACTAAATAAAACTTAGAAATAAAATAAATGAAAAAATCAAAACTAAAATAAAATAAATATTTAAAATAAAATAAAAACTTAAACTAAAACTGAAACTTAAACCTAAACCTAAAAAAAAAAAATAAATAAATAAATAAATATTAAATTATAATAAAATAAATAAAAACCTAAACTAAATAAAAAAATAAAAACTAAATAAAAGAAAAACTAAACCTAACATAAAAAAAACCTAAAATAAAATAAAATAATAACTAAATAAAACCTAAACCTAAAATAAATAAAAAATAAAACCTATCTAAAACTTCTAAATAAAATAAATAATAAATAAAATAAAATAAACTAAAAGATAAAAAATAAAATAAATAAACTAAACCTAAACCAATAAACTAAACATAAACCTTAAATTAAATAAATAAAATAAAATAAACTAAAAATAAACCTAAACCTAAACTAAATATAAAAGAAATAAACTTAAAATAAAAACTTATAAAATAAAATATAAACTAAACCTAAAAAGTAAAATAAAAAGCCTAAAATATAAAATAAAATAAAACTTAAAATAAACCTAATATCTAAATATAAACCTAAATAAAAAATAAAACTAAACTAAATAAAATAAAATGAATAAACTCAAATAAATAAAAAATATAAATAAACCTAAACTACTAGTTTACTTAATTAAAAAACCTAAACCCAAAATCATAAACCTAAACCTAAACCCAAAAACCACTAAACCCCAAAACTCTAAAACATAAACTAAACCCAAACCCTAAAATACTAAACCACAAACCCAACCCAAAATCCTAAACCCAAACTCTAAACCCTAAATCCAAACCACAAACCACAAACTGAGTAAACCTTAAACCCCCCAAAACCCTAAACCCTAAACCTAAATTAACCCACAAATTAACCTAAACCCTAAGAATGGGCAGAACCTTGATGACAGGAACATCATCGTCAACTAGGCTCAGTCCAGATCTAGTAGTGGAGGTGAAGGCGATGGCAGTGGTTATCGTTGTTGTGGTGGGGGATCTGGAGGAAGTGGTGGATATGGAGGTGGTGGTGGATATGGAGGTGGTCGTCAAAGTAGTGGTGGTTATGGAGGCAGGAGTAGTAACGGAGGTTACAGCCATGGTGGTGGTAGAGGGAGAGATCAAGGATATTATGGCATCACTACATGAGAGCGGGGGTGGTTATGATGGGAACTGTAAAGCGAAGAAACGATCGATCGATCTTCTTATGCAGTGTCTTTATAGTAAGGATGGTTCTACTTATCTAGGGTTAATGATTTACTCTATGAGTTCTAATTTTTTATTTATGTCATCACTTGTGTCTTAGAAAATTAGGTGTGCTACTTGGTTGATGAAATCAAAAAGAAGAAATGTTGAATATGAATTTGTTCTCTATTAAAAAAACCTTAAACCCTAAACATTAAACTAAAACTTAAACCCTAAACCTAAAACCTAAACCCTAAACCCTAAACCCTAAACCCTAAAAACCCTAAACCCTAAACCCTAAACCTTAAACCACCCAAACCTAAACCCTCAAACCACTAAACTCCCCAAACCTAAACCCAAAATCATAAACTAACTCTAAAACATACAATAAACCCTAAACCATAATCCCAAACCACCCCAAACCTAAAGCTTAAAATAACCCTTACCCTAACCTAAAAAACCTTGAATAAAGATGTCATTAGGGTAGATCTAAAGAATGACTAATCTAACATAGTTATGGTAGCTAAAGAAGATGTCTTCAAATGACTTTCCCTTGACTATTAGAGATTTGAATACCTAAACCCTAACCTTAAATCATATTATATTACCATATATTATAGTATAATGTAGCATCATATATTTGAGCATGTATTGATGTGTTTTTAGATGTTATAATATGTTTTAAAATGTTTATGGTATTGTGCCCTATAGTCTATAATAATATAAATCATAAAAAAATTGATATAATAAGTCAGATGATGAAATTTATTAAATTTGATGTGGGCATTCGGTTGTTGTTCCAAAGCTATTCTATGCCACTTGTAGTCTAAAAAGTATGATTTTATGTTCAAAATAAATATTATATGTTGTAGCATAGTATAACATCATATATCATAATATATTGTTCTACGTTTTTTAAATTCTTTTAGTATTTTAAAATCATGCGTCGAAACTACATTATTTATAAAAATGTTGATTTAGACTTTAAAATGGTGGAATTTGGCAAAATTCATAATAGGTAGAGCATGGAATCATAATATATTGTTTCAATTTAAAATATGTAAGTGATACGATTAAAATATATAGTTTTTATTATTTAGACTAATTTTATGATTTTTTATCTTAAGAAATCCCTTGTGATGTGATATGCAATATAATATAACATAATATGTTATAGTGTATTATAATATAGGATGTCATAACATAGTGCAGTATCATGCATTATAGCATACTATTATGTATTACTAGTTATGTTTAGCATATTTTAGTTTATTATAGTATGATGTAGTAGAGTTTGTATTGGTCTAATTTATAAAAATACTGATTTATAGGCTGAGATGATTGGATTTGGCCATATTTAGGGTAAGCTTTAGGGAACATCATTGGGTGTGCTATGGTGTGTCATTTAATCAAAAGAATGGAATTTTGCATCCAAAATAAATGTTCAATTTTCAACCAAATTTTATAATTTTTTTTCCTTAAAGTGATTCATTTTAAGGTGTAATGTAAGATAATATATTATATGAAAGCATATTAATATACATTGTACATAACAATATAAATTCATAAATATATGAATGTGGTGGTGCGTTACTAAATATTATTGTACATTTTAGTATGTTTTACTTTTGTTATAATACATTGGGTCAAAACTCACAAAATAGTTAATTTGAAAGTGGAGATGGAAGAATTTGGCCAAATTCATGGCACACACCAAGAAGCAACACCAAAATTATGCTATTTCTACCATTTCTAATAGAAAAATAATAATTTTACACCTAAAATGAAAATTAATCATATTTTAAAAAAAATTTATTATTTGTTAATTTTAAGTGATTCTAATGAGGTGTAATGTTAGACAATATATTATATTATAGCAAATTATAATATAACATCATATATTATAATATAATATAGTCAGTTAATTTACACTATAATATGTATTGCATTATACTGTATAGTTAGTTTGAGCTTACACCATCATAAATCCTAAAATGTTGATTATAATGTTAAGATGATGTAATTTGAGAAAATACATTATTAGGCTTTTGGTTGAAGTATTAAAGGTGTGCATAAGAGAAGAAATAAGATTTGATGAGAATATCATGTTAAGGACATGGAGGGAGATCCGCTACGGGATCACACATGCATTGGACAAGACATGTGAGGGCTCTATGTCAAGGGCATAGTTGAAAAAAATTTGCTGGGGATAAGGTTTGAATTTGATTTGCTTATATAATTTATGGAATGAAGATCCACTGTGGATAAGAATCTATAATCCTTTAGGGATTAAGATCAAATTGACTTTAATTTGATTTATTTTAATTGATGTGGATGCATATCTGCAAGAGATATGGGTTCGAGTCTGCTGGAGATCGGGTATATGAACCATCCACTAGGGAACTAGGTTCGACCTATCCACTGGGGATTGGGATTTGAGTTTAATTTCATAGATATGTTTGGGGATGTATCCGCTGGGGATAAGAGTTTGGTTGGATTTCTTTGATTTAGGCTCTATTAGGAAAGTTAGTTTATTTTGGCTCCACTCGGGAGGTTGATTTTGAATTTGATTTGTTTGCTTGACTTGTTTATATATTATTTAGGGCTCCACTCAGGAGAAGGGTGTGATTTAACTTCACTAAGGAAAGTAAGATTGGGTTTAATTTAATCTAAGTTAATGTATGGATTTTTGTCGTGTATGGACCCAGAAGGGCTATATCCACCTTGACCTACTCAGTTTACAAATCCAAAGGGATAGTCTATTGTGGGGAGCTAACTAAAGGGGTTGCCTTTCAGTGTGCAATGCTAAGAAGAAGGCATAGCAGACTTACATCTTCCAAAGTGAGGAACAACCACTAGGGTGACCAGTTGGATGCACAATAAATCAACGACTGGGGCGACTGGGTGAATATTGGGGACTTATGTCAACTCAAAAGTAGTCAAGGTTAATTTTATCTTAATTTTATGTGATTTGATGTGGTTTGTTTAGTTTAGTTTGATTTCAAATTATAGGCATATCCGCTGGAGATGTGAGCTCGGTCAAATTTGTTAGATTTAATTTATGCACTATGTCGGTGTACGATGGACCCACTGAGAAGGGGCTATATCGAACTTGTCCTATCTAAGATTTACAATTCCAAAGGAATAGTCTACGGGTTGTGGGGTAGAGCTAGCCAACCAAAGGGGTTGCCTTTCGGTGTGCAACAGTTGTCCTAGGAAAAATGCATAGCAGACTTACATCTTCTAAAGCAAAGAATAAAAATTAAATAAAAACCTAAACCTAAAAAAAACCTAAACATAAATACAAAATAAAACTTAAACCCTAAACTAAAAAAAACCCTAAACCTAAAATAAAAAAATCTACAAAATAAAATAAACCTGAAACTAAACTAAAATAAACTAAACTAAAATAAATAAAACCTAAACTTAAACCTAAAGAAAATAAAATAAAAATAAACCTAAACCTTAACTATAAAAAAATAACATAAAAATAAACCTAAGATAAAAGTCTAAAACCTAAACTTAAAAAAAATAAAATAAAAACCTAAACTAAAAAAATAAAAATAAAACATAAACCTAAAAATATTGTAAAATAAAACTCAATTAACAAATAAACCTAAACATGAACCTAAACCTAAAAAATAAATTAAAATAAAAAACATAACCTAAAATAAATAAACTTAAAATAGATAAATTAAACTAAATAAAAAATATACCTAAATATAAATAAAAAATAAAACAAGCTAAAATAAACAAAATAAACTAAATAAAATTAAACCTACTAGTTTACTTAATTTAAAAATAGAAAACTCTAAACCCTAAATCCTAAACCTTACACCCTAAACCCTAAACCCTAAACCTTAAACCCTAAATTAAATAAACTTAAACTAACCAGTTTACTTAGTTTAAAAAAACCCTAAACCTTAAACCCTAAATCCTAAATCCTAGACCCTAAACCCTAAACCTTAACCCTAAACTCTAAAAGCGTAGACCCTAAAACCCTAAACCTTAAACCCTAAAACCTACACCATGAACCCTAAACCCTAAACCCTAAACCCTAAACCCTAACCCTAAACCTTAAACCCTAAACCCCAAACCCTAAACCTAATCCTAAAAAAACTAAATAAATTAAAAAATAAACTAAAACCACAAAACCTAATAAACCTGAACCTAAACCTAAACCCTAATAATGGACAGAACCTTGATGGCAGGAACATTACCTTTAATCAGGCTTAGTCTAGATCTAGTGGTGGAATCAAAGGCAGAGGCAGCGATTACTGTAGTGGTAGAGGGGATCTGGAGGTGCTAGTGGATATGAAGGAGGTGGTTATGAAAACGACAGAGGTTACAGCTGTGGTGGTGGTGGAGGGAGAGATCTGGGATATGATGGTGGATCCCGCTGCTCGAGAGGCTAGAGTGGTTCTGATGGGAACTAGAAAAATTGAAGAATGGCTAATACGATCTGTTACTTATGAAACTGTGTCTTTATAGTATAGACAGATCTAGTTATCAAGGGTTTCTGATTTGCTCTCTGTATGCTCATTTTTTATCTATGTCATTGCTTGTGTCTTAGAAAACTTGGTGTGGTACTTAGTTGATGAAATCAAAAAGAATAAATGTTGAATCTAAATTTGGCCTCTCTTAAAAAAACCAAAAGCTTTAAACTCTAAACTAAAACCTAAACCATAGACCTAAAATTTAAACCCTAAACCCTAAACCTAAACACTAAACCTTAAAACTAACCCTAAACCATAAATCCTAAACCCACAACCCTAAACCTACAACCCTAAACCTTAAACCCTAAACCCTAAACCCTAAACCCTAAACCCTAAACCCTAAACCCAAAACCCTAAACCCCAAACCCTAAACCTTAAATCCTAAACCATAATCCTTAAACCCTAAAAAGCTAAAAACCAACACCTAAACTAGATTAAATATAAAAATAAAATAAATAAAAAACTTAAACCAAAATAAAGTAAAAATATAAAATAAAATAAAAACCTAAATGAAAACCAAAACCTAAAGCTGAACTTAAACTTAAATTGAAAAGAAAATAAAATAAAATTAAAACTAATAAAATAAAATAAAATAAAAAAACCTAAAAACTAAAAAATAAAACCTAAATAAAATAAAACTAAACCTAAAATAACAACAAAATAAACCTAAAATAAAAACCAAATAAAAACCTACACCTAAAAAATAAACCTAAAAATAAAACCTAAAAATAAATAAAAAATAAAACTTAAACTCTAAACTAAAAGGAAAAACCTAAACCTAAAATAAAAATAAAATAAACTTAAACCTAAACTAAAATAAACTAAAAATATGTAAATAAAATATAAACCTAAACCTAAACCTAAACCCTAAATAAAATAAAATAAACTAAAAATAAACATAAACCTAAACAAAAAAATAATACCTAAAAATAAACCTAAAATAAAATTCTAAAACTCTTAAAAATAAAATAAAAACCTAAACCTAAACCTAAAAAATTAAAAAAAAATACTTAAACCTAAAATATAAAATAAAAAACTAAACTAAAAAAATAATCCTAAACCAAGAAAATAAACTAAAATAAATAAACCTAAAATAAATAAACTAAACTAAATAAAATAAAAATAAATAAAATAAAATAAAAATAAAATAACTAAAATAAATAAAAATACATTAAATAAACTAAATAAACTAAACCAAATTTAAAAAAAATTAAAATTTAAAAATTAAAGAGTAATAAAATCCCTAAATCCTAAACCCTAAACCTTAAACCCTGGCCATAAAACCTGACCCTACACTAAACCCTAAAACCTCAAACCACCCTAAAACCTATAACCCTAAGAGTTAGCCCCAAACCTAAAACATGAGGCTGATCCACAACCCTAAACCACAAGTAAAACATAAAACCTAAAACCTAAACTAAACTAAATAAAACCTAAAATAAAATACATAATAAAACTTAAACTTAAATAATGAAATAAAATAAAATAAAATAAAACCTCAACTAAAACCTTAACCTAAACCACAACCTAAACCTAAACCTAGAAATAAAATAAAATAAAAAATAAAAACTAACCTAAAATAAAATAAATAATAACCTAAACTAAACTAAAAAATATAATAAAACTAAAAAATAAAAAGCCTAACTAAAATAAAAACTAAATGTAAAATAAAAATAAAATAAATCTAAAATAAAATAAGATAAAAACTAAATAAACTAAACTGAAAAAATAAACTTAAAAATAAATAAAAAATAAAATTTAAACCCTAAACTTAAAAAAAAAAAAAACCAAAACCTAAAATAAACAAAGTAAAATAAATATAAACCTAAACTTAAATAAACTAATCTAAAATAAATAAAACCTAAACCTAAACATAAAAATAAAATGAAATAAAAAATAAAAACTAAACTAAAATAAAATAAATAAGAACCTATACTAAACTAAAATATATAATAAAGCTAAAAAAAATATGAAACCAAATAAAATAAAAACAAAAGGTAAAATAAAAATAAAATAAATCTAAAATAAAATAAAATAAAAACTAAATAAATAGCTAAACCAAAAAAATAAACTTAAAAATAAATAAAAAATAAAATCTAAACCCTAAACTTAAAAAAAACCAAAACCTAAAATAAACAAAATAAAATAAATACCTAAACTACTAAAATAAATAAAACCTAAACCTAAGCCTAAAATAAATTAAACCTAAACCCTAAACTAAATAAAATAAAATGAAATGAAAATTAAACAAACCTAAATTAAAAATAAACATAAAAATAAACCTAAAATAAAAACATAAAATCTAAACCTAAAAAACTAAAATAAAAACCTAAACCTAATCATAAAAATAAAAAGTAAATAAAAATAAAACTAAACTTAAGAAAAAACATAAACCCAAACCTGAACCTAAACCAAAAAAATAAACTAAAATAAAATTCCTAAACTAAAATTAATAGATATTAAATAAATTAACTAATCTAAATAAAAATAAAAAATAAACCTAAATAAAAATAAAAAAATAAAATAAACTAAAATAAAAAATAAATTAACTAAATAACCTAAACCTACCTGGGTTTAAAAAACCACAACTCTCCCAAATCGTGAACCCTAAATCCTAAACCTAAAACTTACACTCTCAACTAAACCTACAACCCTAAACCCAAAACCCTAAACCCTAAAACCCTAAACCTAAACTACCTAAAACCCAAACTAACCTAAACCCTAAACCCACCCACTCCCTAAACCTAAACCCTAAACTCTAAACCTTAAACATAAAACCCTAAATCTTAAATCTTAAATGCTAAACCCTAAACCCTAAATTAACCCTAAACCCTAAACCTTAAACCCTAAAAAGCTAAAAACCTAAACCTAAACTAAATAAAACCTAAAAATAAAATAAAATAAAAACTAAACAAAAAAAGTAAAATAATAAAATAAAATAAAGGCCTAAACTAAAACCTAAACTTAAACTTAAACTTAAAAAAGAAAATAAAATAAAAATTATAAACTAAAGTAAATAAAATAAATAAAATAAATAAAAACCTAAACTAAACTAAAAAATAATGAACCTAAACAAAATAAAAACTAAACCTAAAAAAATAATAAAATAAACCTAAAGTAAAATAAAATATACACTAAATATAAACCTAAACCTAAAAAATAAACCTAAAAATAAATAAAAAATAAAACCTAAATCGTAAACTAAAAAGAAAAACCTAAACCTAAAATAAAAATAAAATAAATCTAAACCTAAACTATAATAAACTAAAAATAAATAAATAAAACATAAACCTTAACCTAAAATAAACTAAACCTAAACGTAAACCTAAACCCTAAATAAAATAAAATAAATTAAAAATAAACCTAAAGCACAACTAAGAAAAAAATAAAAACCTAAACCTAAACCTAAAAATAAAAAATAAAAAATTAAACCTAAAACCTATAATAAAAAAATAAACTAAACTAAAAAAATAAATCTAAACTTAAACCTACTAATAAAACCTAAAATAAATAAACCAAAAAAAAAATAAACTAAACTAAATAAAATTAAAATAAACCCAAATAAAAAAATAACTAAAATAAAACAAAAATAAATTAAATAAACTAATAAACCTAAACCTCTGGTTTACCTAATTTAAGAAAAAGAAATTAGAAAATTTAAACAAATAAAAATCCCTAAATCCTAAACCCTAAACCCTAAACTGACCATAAACCTAAACCTGGCCAAAAACTCAAATTCAGAGCTAAACCCAAACCTAAACTAAACCTTAAACCCTAACTACACCCTCCTGAATAGAAACTGCATGACCCTAAAATAATACCCTAAACCAAAAAAAAACTTAAACTAAACTAAATAAACTTATAAATAAAATAAATAGAAAACTTAATTTCATAAATAATAAAAATAAAATAAACCTCACTATAACCTAAACCTAAACCTAAACCAAAATATATTAAAATAAAATAAAACTAAAAGAACCTAAACTACTAAAAAAAATAAAATAAACCTAAAAAAAATAAAATAAACCTAATTAAATTAAAAAACAAAATGTAAAATAAAAAAATAAAATAAACCTAAAATAAAATCAAATAAAATTAAATAAAATGTAAACCTAAAAAAATACACTTAAAATAAATAAAATAAAATCTAAACCAAACAAAATATAAACTAAGCTATAAATAAACTAAACTAAAACAAATAAAACATAAACCTAAATAAAACTTAATAAAAACTAAATTAAATAAAATAAATTAAAATAAATAAACCTAAAACTAAAAAATAAAACTAATTACAGATAAAACCTAAACCTAAACCTAAAAAACAAAATAAAACCTAAACTTGCACAAAAATAAAAAAAACCTAAAAAATAAAATAAAAACTAATGTTAAAAAAAATATAAACTAACCTAAAAAATAAACTAAAATAAAATCATAAAGCAAATAAATAAATCTAGTAAAATAAACCAAACTAAATAAAATAAAAATGAACTTAAATAAAAATAAAAATAAAATGTATAATAAAAAGAAATAAATATTAAACCAAAACCTACAGGTTTAAAAAAACCCTAAGTCCTAAATCCTAAACCCTAAACCCTAAATCTTAACCACTAAACCCTAAACACAAAACCCTAAAACTAACCCTAAACCCTAAACCCTAAACTAAACTTAAACCAAAACAAACCCAAACCACTAAAACCAAAACCTCACCTATTACCAACCACTGAGCCCTAAACTTTCCAAACTACTAACACCTAAACTGACCCTAAACCCAAAACCCTGACTTTAAAACCAAAACCCTAAACTAGATTACCTGACTTTACCACACCCTGAGCCACAAATGACCCTGGGCAACTAAAACCTAGACCCTGGGTGAGGTAAATCTGATCTGATAGAGGTACCTGGGCCCTAACCTAAAAATGGGCCACACCACTGAGCTGATCTTGAAAACCAAAACTACAATAAATAAAATAAAAAAATAAATCATCTTAAACCTAAATAAAATAAAATAAATAAAATAAACTAAAAAACTTTGGATACCTAAATAAAATAAAATAATAATAAATAACCTAAACTAAACTAGATAATAAACCTGGTATAAACTAAATAAAATAAAATAAAACTAAATAAAACTAAACCTAAATAAAAATAAAATGAAAGAAAAATAAACCAAAATAAAAATAAAATAAACTTAAACCTAAAACTAAAATAAACTAAACTAAAATTAATAAGACTTAAACTAAACCTAATATAAACAAACCTAAACCTAATAAAATAAAATAAACTAAAATAAACCTAAACCTACTAAAAACATAAAACCTAAAAATAAACCTAAAATCAAACTTAAAACATAAACCAAATAAAATAAAATAAAACCTAAACCTAAACCTAAAAATAAAAAAACCTAAATAAAAACAAAATAAAATAAAACTCAACAAAAAAATAAACCTAAACTTAAGATAAATAAAATCCAAACTAAATTAAATAAATAAAATAAATAAACTAAAATAAATAAGATAAAAGATAAACCTAAAAAAATATAAACTATAAAACAAAAAATAAACTAAATAAACCTATACTATTACTTAATTTTTTTTAAAAAAAAAACCCTAAACCTAAATCCTAAATAAATAAAACTAACCCTAAACCCCAAACCCTAAATATCCTAAAAACCAAACCCTAAAACCCTAAATCCTAAAACCTAAAATATACTAAAAAATCCCAAAACCATAAACCACAAACCTAAAATGAAAAACCAAACAGAAACCTAAAACCCAAACCCTAAACCCTAAACCTTAAATAAAACACAACCCCAAACCTTAAAACACTAAACCCTAAACACTAAACTATAAACTAAACCAAACTGCTAAACCCTAAGAATGGGAAGAACTTTGATGTAGAACATTAAAATAATAGGCTCAGTAGATTGGTATAAATATTTTAGTGGTGGTGGGATCTGAGGTGCTAGTGGATATCATGGTGGCGGTTTTGGTGGTTATATAGAGGAGCTAGAGGTTACATCCATGGTGGTGGAGAGAGGATCAGGATATGATGGCGGATCCCACTACTCGAGGCGGTGGTGGTTTGATGGGAACTAAGCGGCGGCTATCCATCTGCTACTAAGCTGTGACTTTACATTAGAGATGATTCTACTTATTTAGTGTTTTTGATTTTTTCTATGGGTGCTCATTTTTTATTTATGTTGTTTCTTATGTCATTGAAAACTTGGGGTGCTACTTGATTGATGAAATTTAAAAGGATATACGTTGAATATGAATTTATTCTCTATTAAAAAAACCATAAACACTAAAATAAAACTTAAACCCTAAACTTAAAACCAAAACCCTTTACCCTAAACCCTAAATCCTAAACCCTAAACCCTAAAAACCCTAAAATCTTAACCATAAACTTTAAACCCTAAAACTTACAACCCTAAACCCTAAACCTAAATCATAAACCCTAAATCCTAAACCCTAAACTAATCTTAAAATGTAACCCTAAACCCTAAACACTAAACCTTGAATAAAGATGTCATTAGGAGTAGATCTAAAGAATGACCTAATCCTAAAATAGTTATGGTAGCTAAATAAAATGCCTTCAAGAGACTTTCCCTTGACTATTAGAGATTTGAATACCATAAACCCTAACCCTAAATCATAATATAATATCATATATTATAGTATAATGTAGCATCATATCCTAAAGCATGTAATGATGTGTTTTTGATGTTATAAGATGTTTTAAAATGTTTTAGTATATTATGGTATTGTGCCCTATAGTCTATATTAATATAAATCATAAAAATATTAATTTAACAAATCAGATGATGAAATTTATTAAAATTAAAGTGGGAATTAGGTTGTAATACAAAAAATGTGCTACGCCACATGTAGTCTAAAATGTAAGTTTTTATGTTCAAAATAAATATTATATGTTGTAGCATAGTATATCATCATATATCATAATATATTATTCTACGCATTTTAAATTCTTTTAGTATTTTACAATCATGCAGTCGAGCCTACACTAGCATTATTTATAAAAAATGTTGATTTAGACTTTAAAATTGTGGAATTTGGACAAATTCATAATAGGTAGAGCATGGCAACATACTATTTTGTTTCAATTTAAAGTATGCAAGTGATACAACTAAAATATATAGTTTTTGTTTATTTAGACTAATTTTATGATTTTTATCTTGCAATCCATTTTGATGTGATATGCAATATAATATAATATAATATGTTATAGTGTATTATAATATAGGATGCCATAACATATTTTAGCATCATGCATTATAGCATACTATTCCGTATTACTACATATTATTTAAGATATTTTAGTTTTCTATAGTATGATGTAGTATAGTTTGTACTAGTATAATTCATAAAGATACTAATTTATAGGCTGAGATGATGGGATTTGGCCAAGTTTAAGGTAAACTTTAGGGAACATCATTGGGGGTGTGCTATGGTGTGTCATTTAATCAGAAGAATGAAATTTTGCATTCAAAATAAATGTTCATTTTTCAACCAAATTTGATAAATATTTTGCTTAAAGTGATTCATTTTAAGGTGTAATGTAAGATAATAAGCATATTAAAATATAATGTACATAACATTATAACATTACATATATATGAATGTGGTGGTGTGTTACTAAATGTTATTGTACATTTTATTATGTTTTACTTTTGTTATAATATTGGGTTAAAACTCAAATTTGAAGGTTGAGATGGATGAATTTGGCCAAATTCATAGCACACACCAAGTAACACCAAAATTAAACTATTTTGTAGCATTTCTAATATAAAATATAATTTTACATCCAAAATAACATTATTCATATTTTGAGAAAGTTTTGTTATTTGTTCCTTTTAAGTGATTCTAATGAGATGTAAAGTTAGATAATATATTATATTATAGTAAATTATGATATAAAATCATATATTATAATATAATATATTGTGTTAACTCACACTGTAATATGTTTTGCATGATATTGATTATTTAGTTTGAGCTTGCACCATCATAAATCATAAAATGTTAATTACAATGTTAAGATGATGTAATTTGAATGAATACATTATTACAGTTTTTGTTGAAGTATTAAAGGTGTGCATAAGAGAGGAAATAAGATTTGAAGGAATACCATATCAAGGACATGGAGGGAAGATTAGGGATCACACATGCATTGGACAATGTGAGGGTCTACATGATGAGGGAATAGAAGAAGAAATTGTTGGGGATAAGGTTTGAATTTGATTTGATTATATGATTTTGCAAAGAAGATCAGGATAAGAATCTATAATCCACCAAGGATTAACATCGAATCAACTTTTATTTGTTTTATTTTAATTGATGTGGAGGCATATCTACTAGATATGGGCTCAGTCTAGAGATCGTATATGATGCTTCCACTAGGAAGCATGTTGCTATTCATTGGGGAATGGGATTTGAGTTTGATTTCATAGATTTATTTGGGAATGTATCCCGAGGATAAGAGTTTGGTTGGATTTCTTTGATTTAGATTCTCTTGGAGGAGTTGGTTTAATTTGGCTCACTAGGAGGTTGGTTTTAATATATTTTTTTGCATGAGTTTATATATGATTTGGGGCTCCACTTGGGAGAAGGGTGTGATTTCTACTAGGAAAATCAGATTGGGTTTAATTTAATCTAATTTAATGTATGGATCTTATCGATGTGCGATGGACCCACTTAGAAGGGGCTATATCAGTCTTGACCTACCTTAGGTTTACAAATCCAAAAAGATAGTCTACTGACTGTGGGGTAGAGCTAACCAACCTAAGGGGTTTCCTTTTGGTGTGCAATGGCTAGAAAAAAAGGCATAGCAAACTTACATCTTCCAAAGTGAGGAAAATGCTGGGTGACGTTGGATGCACAATAAATGAACCGACTTAGGGTGACTAAGTGAATGTCATGGGGACTTATGTCAACTCAAAGTAGTGAGATTAATTTTATCTTAATTTCATGTGATTTGAAATGGTTTGTTTGGTTTAGTTCATTTTGAATTAAGGGCATATCGCGGGATGTGAGCTTGATAAAATTTGATAGATTTAATTTATGGACCATGTTGTGTGATGAACCCACTAAGAACTATATCGAAATTTTTCTATCTCATTTACAAATCCAAAGGGGTTAGTCCACTGGGTAGAAACTAGCCAACCTAAGGTTGCCTTTGGTGTGCTTGTGATAAGAAGAAGGCATAATAGACTTACATCTTCTAAAGTAGGGAACAACTGCTGGGGTGACCTATTGGTAGTACAACAAATTGAACGACTTAGGCATTTGAGTGAATGTGCGGACTTATATCAACTCAAGAGTAGGCGATTCTATGAGGAGTTTTTCGACATTGCCCTAAAGATAGGATACCTTCTTGGGAAAAGGTTACGCTAGTGTCCTAATCCACAAGTGAATATATATTTTGTTTATATGTTTGTGGATCCTGGGTGTCTGAGGACCACTGAGAATGGGTTATGTCTTGACATATCTCAAATTTATTAGACCAAGGAAGAATCTACACATCCATGGACATTCTCCAATGATAGGGTTCTTAGGAAAGGGAATTGTCGATAAGTAACGGTAGTGTCTAAATGGGGTTGCAAGGATGTCATCCAAATATAGTGCCCATAGGGGAGGTGTTGCTTGGAGCATTATCACAGCCCTTGAAAGGAAAGCCTAGGTGTATGGTGCCCAACTGAGAAAGCATAGAAGACTTACATCTGCCATGAGTGGTGTATCCTAAGGTGCGAGAACCAACCAACCTAAGGTGTATCTTTCAACATGAGTGGTGTATCTGCTAGCATAGTGAGAGCCAACCAACCTAAGGTTCCCATAGTGCAACAACAATGGAAAGCATGTAGGCTTTTCAACTTCCAAGAATCGATCATTGAAATAGTCTATCATGATAAGATGTTATCTGTAGATTAACTACTAAGTGGGGAGCCCAGGAAGGATTGACCTAAACTTGAAGTAGTCAAGAGGGAAGGCACTAGGGGACTTATCCTAAAATCAAATATACTGATCCACTCGATGAAGTCTAATCCAAGAACAAAGTGTAGACTCACATCCTCTTAAATAAACAACATGGTAGCTTATGACCATAATAAGGCCTACCAAACAAAGAAGGTGCTTGTCGGTGTGTAATGGACAAGTAAGGAAGGAAAGCATAGTAGACTTACATCCTCCAAAGCAAGAAGACCACTGGGGTGACACACTAACAGGGTAGCATGTCGACCTAGAGCATTCTTGGTGAGTGTGAGGCGTTATCTCAACTTCAGTAGAGATAAAAGATATGTGTTTATTTTATATGTTTGTCTATAGTTTATGTTTGTCTTATGTCCATGAAGGATAGGAAATCGTTCGGGTTCTTTACACCTTCCATAAACACATCATGGCAGATTCACAAACAAGAATACTTTCAACATGAAAGAGATTGATTTGAAATGTAATTTTCATTGATGTTAATTATTTTTAAACATGATTTATAATATTTCTTTAAGTAGAGCCTGTTGATTGGAAGCATTGAATGCTCTCCCTTATGATTAATAAGCTGATAAGATCCTCCTTGGTAGGCCTTCTCTATGGCAGAAGGGCATTCCCAAGTGGGTTCAAATGTGCCTCCCATATTATGATGGGAAACAATCAATCTCCTCATAACTAAAATAACCGCTCCTACTTAAAAAGATCTAACACAGACTAACTTGTTGTGAGCTTCAATAATTTTAGCTTTGTACAACTTGAGCTTTTAGCATGGCATGGTGTCTCTCCAAACCATCTTCTAACCTGACTTGGCTCTACTTTATTATGATCTTACCACACCATCCTTAGTGATGGGAGTTGGATTATAATGGTACAACTTGGTGAGTAGACTATGTTGGAGTTCTATATGTGGTGCGGTAGGCCCACAAGGCTTCAACTAACTTCTCATGCCACTATCACTTTTTGTTGTTGAGTGTCTTCTTTAGTATTTTGATGAGAGTTTTTTGGAACTACCCATTTTCCCTTGGGTAGTTGATGGTAGAATATCTCCAATCTATGTTATGATTCCAGGCAAAGTTGTTGATCTTGTTGCTCTTGAATGGGTACCATTATTAGATATAATTCATCGAGGCACTCCAAACCTATATACGATATGGTTCCTAAAAATCTAGAGCACATGCTCAGCTGTGACCTCTCTATGCAGAATCACCTTCGCCCATTTAGAAAAGTAGTCAATAGCAGTTAAGATGAACTGATGGCCCTTGGAAGAAGGAGAATCAATCAGACCCACTATGTTGGTATCCCAACACTCGAATGGCCATTAGGCCAATGTAGGATGTAGAATGTTGGGTCATTAGTGTAGGACCACACCATGTATCTAATATTGGTGACATTGCCTAGCAGTATCCATGCAATCTTTGATCATCGACAACCAGTGGTATGCTAGTCTCTTGATCTTGGCTTTCATCTTTGGACTTGCTTGTTTGGCTCAATATAATCGGTGTACCTGGTGATCTTAGCTTGTGCTTGTCTAAATAACTTAACCACATATGATCGAAGATACGGTATAAGACACCATCCACAAGAGTGTAGGAAAGTGCTCTATGTTTCATCTGATAGGCTTGGGACTTCTCTTTAGGTAGTTTGCCTTTATTTAGCTAATACATGATTGGTTTCCTCCAATATAACTCCTCATCCTTCTTTAGAATGGAAACCTCCCCTTCAAGATAGTACTTTCTGATGAGTTCAATATCAATAAGGGATAAGAATTGTCTATATTGAACCTTTATTGATATCGACTCATCCTTCGGACATGCCAACTCCTTGGGCTTGAAAGCTATCTTGAACGTTCTCTCGAGGAATCTTATAAATGGAAACCTCTAATTTGGGAAATAACTCTATGGTGTACTTGTGGTAGTGATGGAGCTTGGCTTCATAACATTATAGGACCCAATGATTAGGTTGATAACTAGCTGCCCTGAAGATGTTGATGTTCTGGATGCTTAGAGTAATGACTAACTCCAGTCCAGTAATTAGAGCCTCATATTCAGCTTCATTGTTTGTTCAAAAATTGGATAGTTGATCTTAGAATATCATCACATTACAGTCTGGAGTTTAGAAAACTATTCCTACCTCTGCCTTTCCTAAAATAATAGATTGTGGTTCTTCTCCTCTTTGATAGGAAGTCGCACCATCAAAGTACACCTCTTAGCAGTGAATGCTAGTATCCCCTAAGTTCATGATTTCTACATCGGGAGATCATCACTAAGAGAAATTAGAGTGGGTGGGTTGCTATGAAATCCGCTAGTGCTTGTCCTTTCACCGCATGGAGGGGTACGAAGGTAATGTTAAATTATGAGAGGATATTGAACCTTCATTTCAGCCATCTAGATAGCATCAACCATATCATGAGATATTGTAGTGGATTGATCATAGAGATTAAGTTCACCTTATTAGGAAGCATGTAGTGATGTAGCTTTTAGGATGCAAAGATTAAAGCTATGAAATGCTTCTTAATGGGATTCTTAGCTGAGGATTAGATGATGGGTAGTAGAGTGCATTTTCCTCTTCATCATTGGCTTGGGCCAATAAAGCACAAAGTCGTCAACACAAGTAAAGTATGAGTGGCTTGAGGAAGAGCTAGAACCTAGGTGCCATCAGGTAATGCTTGATGTCTTTAAAGACATGCTGATACTTATCATCCTACTTGAACTTGACATCCTTTTTGACAAGTGCTGAGAACGGCTAATATCTTCTCGATAGGTTGGATATAAAGCTTATTAGATATGCCAACTGCCCTTAGAATGATCAGAGTTGAGTCAAACTTTTAGGGCGTGGCATTTCTAATATTGCCTTGATCTTCTCTAGATCGATTTTGATTCGTTGGTGTCAGTCAATAAACCCAAGGAATTTCCCTGAAGCTATTCTGAATGCACACTTCAAGGGGTTCATTTTGAGGTTAAATTATTTTTTCTATTTAAAAACTACTCTCAAGTCAAAGAGATAGTCTTCCTTTCTCTACTTTTGAGCATGAGATCATCAACATAGCACTCAACTTGATGATGAATGAGTTCATTGAAGATTCGACTCATAGTATGCATCTAGCACCCATTTTAAATGAAGGCATGACTTATAATAAATTTTGATGGGGTTCTAAAAGTAGTGTTTCTTTCATCTTTAGGGCCATCTTTATTTGGTTATATCCATGAGCCATCCATTAAAGAGAATAGCATGAGATGAGGCAATGTCCACTCGATTGGTAGTGGAACATCATCTTTTGGGCATGCCTTATTTAAATCAAAATTGCATATATAAATTTAGCAATTCTTTTCTTACGGGATGATGTTGGCTAACCGGGTAGGGTATTTTTTCTTCTAGATGAAGCATCATCAATTTCTTGACTTCAAAATGACCTTGTTCAATGTCTAATCTAGGAGCTTGCTTGATAGGGTTAGCAGTAGCTTTTATTCTACTTTGTGGATACGTGAGCCAATCTAGACATGTCTTCAGAACTCCATGCAAAGTAGTCCTTAAACTCAGGCAATAGCCTAACTAAGTCATTAGTTTCAATTTCATTCAACAAAAAACTATTGTATGTAGGGCATGGATCTTCTTCAATTCCTAAGTTAATTTCCTTTAGCTCGTTGATGGTTGACTTGATCTCTTCTTTGAACTCTGGCGGTGCATCTTTAACTTCAAAGTCATTTAGATCATCTGAAGTTTCTAAGAATACCTCCTCATATGATTTAATGTAATTTCAAAAGAACCTATCGATTCCAAATGATTGGTGATGACTAGCATCGTCATCATCGTTGGACCTGTAGAATCCTAGTCATTGAGAGCTTTTACATTTGTTCTTCCATATTCTTTTGAAGTAGTCTGACCTGTGCTTTCACTAATTATGAGGGATTAAACCTTTCTTTGCTAAATTATGAACACAAGGCAAGTGCCAATCAAAAATTAATTCTATTAAATCTTTATATGAATCATCCTCAAGTTTTACATCAACTTCTTGACTTGAGGATTATGCTTCAGAAAGAACCTATGAGTCTTCACACATGGATGACTTAGGGGCTTCTTAACTATCAAACCCTCATTTTGAGAGGTAAGTGGGGTTAGAGGGATAAGGTTCCCAACGATGCCTAACTATTTCACATATAGAATTGGATACACTTATGCTTTTCTTTGGGCGTCTTCATTCATCTCAAGTGTCACCTCTCAAAATCTACTATTGAGAAGGCTAGTGTGCAAACCATATAAGACTCATCCTATGAACTAGATTCTAAGTCTATATGGATGTGTACTCCCAGTTGGGGGACATATCTTCTATTGGGTGGCCAATAATGAGGTTTTCCACCCCAACTACCTCACTGGCCTCTTCCTCACGCAGTGGAGGGGTCGTCCCACCCATATGTTTGGGTGGAGACTATGGGTGGAATCTAAGTCATGCTCCACTTCCTCCTCCAAGTCTATTTTCGCTCCCTTTTATTTTCTTTTCTTTTCTTTTCTTTTCTTTCTTTCTTTTCTTTTTTAAATTTTTAAACTTTGGCCAAGTTTGTGAGAATACTTGTTGATTTTGAGGGAGATCTCCTTTAACACAGACGATCCCACCTCTCAAACTTCATACACGATGTAGAGAGGATGGAACTATGTTGTTCTCATGTATCCATGGTCTCCCAAAAAGCTTTGAAAGATGTATCAGTCTATATTTGTGAAACTTGGCTTTAGTCTTCCAATCATCTATCTCCAAGGGCAACAAGGAGCTAAGATCACTTTTGGAGTCTGATTCAATCTTCCCATCTTAGACTTAAAGTCTTCTAGACTAAGACTTTCCTAGTAAGACACTTCTAACAATTAATTAAACACTTAACCCAAGCCTAAAGACTTAGAAGGGTTAACCATAGGATTAGGTTATGCCTTAGGGATTAGGATAATCCACCTACCCTACAACCTAAATCCAATCCATGTTCACTTTACCAAACCAAATCTCAAGCTCAATTCAAACATCAAATTCAAATCCGAAGCCAAAGCCAAATTCTAAAATGAAATGATTGAAGCCCATGATCAAATCCAAACTTGAAACCTTTTGAAAATCAATACATTTTCTAATAATCAATTTATATCTTCAATCATCTTTCTAAATAAAATCAAATTTACATTCAAATAATCAAAACAAATCAAACTAAATCAAATTAAATCAAAACCATTCCTAAGCCATATGACCTATCCCATGGACTTAAATCTTAATCCAAATCAAGTCAAACTCAATTGATTTTCTCACAAATCAATCATATTTTCAATCATCTTCACAAATTTAAATGAAATATACATTTAAATCATCAAAACTAAATCAAACCAAATCAAAATCCAAACCTAAGCCACATGACCCAACTCCATGGACTTAGCAAAATTCCTTCATTCCAAAACCCAAATTCAATTTCTCATGAATCATTCTTACCTTCAATCATATTCACAAATATAAATGAAATATACAATCATCAAGCCAAACCAAAATCAACCCAAGTCAAACCCAACTTAACCCTTTTGACTTGAAATGTTCAAATGAACCAAAACCCATTTGAACCCAAGCCAATTGCTATTGAATTTGTATATCAATCCCAAATCCATAAATAAACTCAACTAAATCAAACTCAACCCAAAATCAAGCCAATTAAACCCAATTGGTCCACTTGACCCAAAGTGGCCAATTTGACCTATTTGAGCAAGTTCTAATCCCTCAAATTAGATTGAATGAAGTCCATCAAAACCTCATCATGATTGTTGATCACCCTAGGTTGATCAATTATCACAAAATAGGTGAATCCAAGTCAACCTGGTCATTTGACCAAGTCAACCCCTTAACCCATATGAACACTAGCCAAGTTGTAACCTAAGCCAAATCCCTTTAAAATAATGATTCATACTAAATCAAAATCAATATTTAAATATGACTTGACCTTCAATTGAGTCAAACCAAACCCAATTGGCCCTCTTGACCTAAGTTGACCCAAATTGACCTAAAAGACTAAATTGGGTTAAATCAAAATATAAACCAAATTGATTGCAACTAATAGCTCAAGTTCATTCCAAATTGATTATTGAACTTGACCAAAGCCATGATTGGACCTAACCCAATTGACCTACTTAGCTCAAATTGACCTAAAGGTTCAAGTTGGCCTAAATAAAACCAAATCCTAAATTGAAACCAAAGCTACAATCAACTTCAATTGGTCAACTAAACCCAACAAACCCAAGACCCTAAAAAACCTAAAACCTAAACCCTAAAAACTCAAAAATCCACACCACTAACCCTAAACCCCAAACCTAAACCATAAACCTAAACTAAACTCTAAACCCTAAACCTCCCAAAACTACAAATAAACCTAAATAAAATTAAATAACCTAAACATAAATAAAATAAAATAAAATAAAATAAAACCTAATTAGAACCTAAACCTAAACTTAATAAAATAAAATAAAATAAAATAAAAATAAACTAAAATAAAATAAATAAACATATACTAAATAATAATAAAAAACCTAAAAATAAAACCTAAATAAAATAAAACGTAAAATAAAATAAAACCTAAAATAAAATAAAATAAAAGCTAAATAACCTAAACCAGAAATAAACTTTAAAATACCTAAAAATATACAAAATAAAACCTAAACCATAAACAAAACTAAATCTAATAAAATAAAATAAACCTAAATAAAATAAATAAATAAACCTAAACCTAAACCTAAACCTAAAATAAACTAAATAAACCTACATAAACTAAATATAAAAATAAACTACATAAACTAAAATAAAACCTAAAGTAAAAAATAAAACCTAAAATATAAATATAAATAAAACTAAAAAACCTAAAAAAATAAAAAAAATAAACCTAATAAATAAAATAAAATAAAACTAAACTAAAATAAACTACATAAACCTAAACCTAAACCTAAAAATAAACTTAAAATAACTAAAATAAATATACCTAAAAAGAAATACTAAATAAAAATAAAATAAACCTAAATCAAAATAATAAATAATATAATAAAATAAAAACCTAAAACACTGGTTGACTTTTAAAAACCAAACCAAACTAAACCCAAACTACTTCATACTTAAACTAAACCTAAACTAAACCCTAAAACCTAAACCCTAAACCCTGTACCCTAAACTATAAACTACCCTCCCAAACCTAAAACCAAACCCAAACCCTACCACTACCCTAAACTAAACCCTAAACCTAAACCTCTAAAATCATTAAACCTAAACCCCTAAATCTAAACCCTCACCTAAACCCTAAACCATACCCTAAACCCTACCACAAAACCTAAATCTAAACCTAAACCATAAAAGCTTAAACCACAAACCCCAAACCATTAACCTAAACCCAACCTAAACCCTAAACCATAAACCTAAACTTTAAAAACCCCAAACCCAAAACCATAAACCCCAAACCCAAAACCTAAACTTAAAGTAACTAAATAAATTTAAAAATAAACCTAAACCTAAAGCACAATAACCCAAGAATGTAGAACATCACCATCAACCAGCTAAATCTAGATGTGGCGTGGAGGTGAAAAGAGTCACATTATCAAATGGTGGTGTTGGGGATCTGATGCGGTGGATGTGGTGGTGGTTATGGGGGGAGAGCGGAGGTTACATGTTGATGGCGGAGGAGAGATTGGGATATGATGGTGGATCCACTACTCAAGAGGCAGTGCTTATGGAGCGATCATCTACTTATGGAACTCTTTATAATAGAGGTTAGTTATCTAGGTTTTGATTTGCTCTATGTGTGCTCATTTTTTGTTTTTGTCATCGCTTGGGTTATAGAAAACTTAGTGTGTTACTTGGTTGATGAAATCGAAAAGATGAAATGTTGAATTTGAATTTGTTCTTTGTTTATAAATAAATAAAAACCCTAAACCCTGAACTAAAATTTGAACCCTAAACATAATGCCTAAACCCTAAACCCTAAAATAAAAAATAATAAAAAAAAACCCTTAACCCTAAACCTAAACCTACAACCCTAAAATAAAACAACCCTAAAAAAAACTAAACCTAAACCCTAATCCCTAAACACTAAAAACTAAAACCTAATCCTAAATGAAATAAAACCTAAAGATAAAATAATAAAAACATAAACCTAAATAAAATAAAATAATAAAATAAAAATAAAACCTAAACCTAAACTTAAACCTAAAACTAAAACTAAAAAAATAAAATAAAATAAAAAATAAAACTAAACATAAAATAAATAAAATAAACTAAACTAAAAAATATAAAATAAACCTAAGATAAAAAACAAAAATAAAAAAAAAACTAAACCAAAAAAAAAAAATAATATAAACCTAAAATAAAATAAAATAAAACTAAATAAAACCTAAACCTAAAATACATAAAATAAAACTAAAATAAATAAAAAAAACCTAAAACCTAAACTAAAAAAAAACTAAAAATAAATAAAATAAAATAAACTTAAACCAAGACTAAAATAAACTAAACTAAAATAAATAAAATAAACCTAAACATAAAATAAAGTAAACCTAAATCCTAAATAAATAAAATAAAATAAACTAAAATAAACATAAACCTAAACTAAAAATAAAACAAAAAAAATAAACATAAAATATAATAAAACCTAAACCTAAACATAAAAATAAAGAATAAAACTAAAACCTAAAAAATAAATTGAAAATAAAAGTGAACTAAAAAATAATCGTAAACTAAAACCTAAACCTAAACCCTAAACCTAAATGAAAATAAAAATAAAAATAAAATAAAATAAAATAAATAAATTAAAAAAAAACCTAAACCTACTAGTTTTTCTAATTTTAAAAAAAAGAACCCTAAACCCAAAACCCTAAAATAAATTAAACCTAAACCCAAAACTTCTAGGCCTGACTACCTAAACTTACTAAACCCTGGGCCCTAAACTGACCTTTCCCTAAACCTACCACTAAACCTACCACTCTGACACTAACCTGACTCCACACCCAAAGGCCCAACCTGGGCCCCACTGACCCTCTTCCCAAACCTTTCTCCACTAACCCTATCTTAAGGCCCTGCCAACCACCCTAAGATCCTGGGCCACTAAATACCTTGGGCCACTAAACCTAACCCTAAATGGTAACCACTGGGCTTAAACCTAAACCCTAAACCCTAAACCCTTAACATAAAACTAAAGTAAATAAATAAAAAATAATAAATAAATAAAATAAGATAAAATAAAACCTAAACTAAACCTGAGGTAAACCTAAAATAAATAAAATATAATAAAATAAACTAGATAAAATAAATAATCTAAAAACTAAAAAAATAAAATAAACCTAAGAATAAAAACTTAAAATAAAATAAAAAAACTAAAACTTAAAATAAAAAAATAAAGTAAACCTAAAATAAAATAAAATAAAAAACTAAATAAAACCTAAACCTAAAAAATAAACCAAAATAAATAAAAATAAAACCCAAATAAAATAAAATAAAATAAACCTAAACCTAAACTAAATAAAATAAATAAACATAAACTAAACTAAAATAAACTAAACTAAACCCAAAACTAAACAAATAAAATAAACTAAAATAAACTTAACTAAACTAAAAAAATAAAATGTAAGAATAAAACTAAAATAAAACCTAAAACCTCAACTAAACCCTAACACTAAAATCTAAAACTAAACCTAAACTAAATAAAACTTAAAAAATAAATAAATAAAAACTAAGAAAAAATAAAATGAAACTAAATGAAAATAAAAAAAAAATAAACCTAAAATAAAATAAAATAAAACTAATTAAAACCTAAACTAAAATATAAACCTAAAATAAAACATAAAATAAATAAAAGAAAACCAAAACCTTAAACTAAAACCTAAACTATAATAAACAAAATAAAATAAACCTAAACCTAAACCAAAATAAACTAAACTAAAAAATAAATAAACTAAACAAACCTAAAATAAACTAAACCTACTAAAACTAAATAAATAAAATAAAATAAAAAATAAAACCTAAACAAAATAAACCTAAATAAACCTAAAATAAACATAAAAACAAAAAAAAATAAATAAAACCTAAACCTAAAATAAAAAATAAAACCTAAACCTAAAAATAAAATGAAATAAACTAAATTTAAAATAACATAAACCTAAACCTAAACCTAAAAATAAACTAAAATAAATAAAGCTAAAATAAACAAAATAAAATAAATAAAATAAAATAAATAAAATAAAAATAAATAAATAAATAAAATAAAAAATTAACTTTAAAAAACCAACCTGGGTTTACTGATTTAAAAACTTACCTTAACCCTAAATCTTATACAGGCCCAAAGCTGATCTAAACTAAGCTAAACCTTACCCTAAATACCTCCTGACCCTACCTTAAATAAAACCCTGATCCTCCTAAATACACTGACCACACCCTGGGCCCTGGGCCCTGGGCCCACTGACCCTACTTCCCTGAGCCTGGGCCAAAACTTCCTACACCCTAGGCCACCCTGGGCCACAAATACTGATACTGAGGCTCACTTGACCTGACCTGGGCTGACACTAAACTGGGCTAGGCCATCTAAGATCCTGGGCCACTGAGGCACAAATACTGGAGCCCTGGGCCCTGATCCTGAGCCCTGTTACCCACTGGGCCTACCCACTGGGCTGGGCCACTGACCCACCTAAAACCTGGGCCACAAACCCAGGCTCCTAAATCTGGGCCACCCAAATTACCCTAAACCTCTTGACCTAAATAATTAAAAATAAAATAAATAACCTCCTAAAGAAAATAAAAAAAAATAAAATGAATAAATAAAACTAAACCAAACTTAAACCTAAACCTAAAAATAAAATAAAATAAAAATAAAATAAAATAAAATAAAATAAATGAAACCTAAACTAAATAAAATAAAAATAAAGAATAAAAACCTAAATAAAGAAAACTAAACTTAAAATAAAAATAAAATAAAATAAAATTAAATTAAATAAAAAGAAAATAAAACCTAAAATAAAATAAAACCTAAAATAAATAAAAATAAAACCCAAACTAAACTAAAAATAAAAACTAAAGCTAAAATAAAAGTAAACCTAAACCTAAATAAAATAAACCTCACCCTAAACTAAATAAAATAAAAATAAAAGTAAACCTTAACTAAAATAAAAAATCAAACCTAAAAATAAACTAAAACCTAAACCCTAAACCCTAAACCTTGAAAAAGATAAAAAAACCTAAACCTAAATTAAAATAAAACCAAAAAATAAAATTAATAAAACCTAAATAAAATAAAATAAACTAAAATAAAACCTAAACCTAAACCTAAAAAAAAATAAAAAATAAAAAAAATAAAACTAAACTAAATAAAATAAATAAAACTTAAATTAAACTTTAAAATAAAACCTAAAATAAAATAAAAATAAACCTAAAATAAAATAAAATAAACATAAAATAACTAAATAAAACTAAACAAAATAAAATAAAATAAAACTAAACCCTAAACATAAAAAAAAGACCAAAACCTAAAATAAAATAAAAATAAACCTAAACCTAAACTAAGATAAATAAACTATTGATAAAACCTAAACCTAAACCTACTAAACCTAAACTAAATAAAATAAAATAAACTAAAATAAACCCAAAATAAAAACTAAGAAAATTCATAAAATAAACCAAAAATAAAACCTAAAAAATTAAACCTAAAAATATAAAATAAAATCTAAACCTAAAAAATAAACTAAAATAAATAAACCTAAAAATAAACTAAACTAAATAAAAATAAAAATAAACCTAAATAAAAATGAAAAATAAAATAAACTAAATTAACTAAATAAACCTAAACCTACGAGTTTACTTAATTTTTAAAAAATTTAAAAAATAAAATATAAATTAAAAAAAATCCTAAACCCTAAACCCTAAACCCACAATGCTAATCCCTAAACTCAGAACCCTCCTCCCCCAAGTGCTCTCTCGTTCTATGGCAATTTTCAAATCCCTTTTGGCGGCGCGCCCCTGACTGGGGTTTTCTATGTCTTTGGCTTCGATTTTGGCTGATTTCAAAGGCTTGAACGACATCTAGCCATTTGCATGATGTTTTGTCATTGACCATGGCTGCGGTGAGTTCTATTCCTTGGGTTCCACCTCAAAATATGGAATGTTTTGGCTAGGGCATCTGACATTTTGGGGATTGGTGGCCCTAATGTTACATCTTCTACTAAATCTTCTAAGGAAGTGCTCTCACGGTAAGATTTCTCCCTCTATTGATTGGTTAATCTCATTTTGATGTCTTTTAGAGGTTTTTTTTCATAATGTGCTCGATGTGGATGTTGAAAAGTTGGAAAACCCTTTGAATTTTCTCTTGTCGATAAATTTGCTTTGCGTCATCCAAATTTGGATAAGATCACTCTTTTTTCATAATCTCAAGCTTATGGGTGCCTTTTAGTTGGTCTTATTGACCTCGGCATATGATTCAACTTTCTAATGATCTGATTATTCATGTGTTTTTTGCATCATTCTTAGTTCATATTTAATTGTCAAATGTGTTTGTTGAAGTGGTCACTTTTTGACATTAAGAAGGAATATGCTATTATCTTAATATGGTTATCTCTTCCTAATATGTGCATTCATTTTGTTTTCCTTCATGTGCTTTTTGCTAATAGGGCTTTATTTTGCCAGCCTTTGTAACTCGACCAAGCAACTGCTGAACGGTCTCACCCATTTGTGGCTCAGATCCTCGTGGAATTAGACATAACTAAAAAAAATACCCTAAGTAAGTTTGGATTGGCTCTAAAAATATGGGTATTCACAAAAGGTTGAATTGGAGAACCTTCTAATTTTTTGTTCCCACTATAAAATACATGGTCATGATAATTCAGAATGTTTTATTCTCCATCCCCACTTAAAAAAAAAAAATTCCCCCTAAGGAAAATGTTGTCTCTACCCATAAGCCAATTCCTACTTATGTTCAAAAATCAGCCTCATATCCTAAGGATGGTATGAAGGCTATTTGAGGTTGATTCCTTGGATATTGGGGTTAATCCTGAACATGTTTGACTTCTAATGTTGGTAGGGATTGACCAATATTCAAAATGGGAAAGATGATTTACCTTTATTCCTCCTTTGAATTTGAATATTTCTAATGTGGAGAATAATAAATTATAAGTTATTAGAAGATGATTCTATTTCTTTTAATTCTATTCCTACATCTATGCGCTTTGGTTAATGAAAATGAAGCTTTTAATGAATTTAAATGATGTCGAGCATCTAAAACATTTGATCTAGATTTTACTACTTGTGCTTTAAATTGTTCTAAATCATCACCTCTCTCATTTCTAATCTTGATATTCATGTTAATCCTACTTTTCAACTAAATATGGATTTGAAGAAGGTGAACTTCACTCAAACACTTGGAGATTTCTCTAAATCTATGACAATGTTACTAAATCTTACTGGGTGAAGACTCTAGGGAAAAGAAAATGGCTTCCAAACTTATCATGCTAAAAGAAAAAAATGTTAAAAATTTCCCTCCCAAATTGTCCAAAACACTAGATCTTTATGGCCTCTCACTCCTCTCTTAATAACCTTTGCTTAACCCCTTTTTTATTTTCCTTATGTTTAATTTTCTTGTTGGAATGTTAGAGGGATCGGTACCTTCTCTATTCATAATCATATTAGAAATCTTTGTTGCATCCATAATATTTATCTTCTTATTATTCTAGAGCCTCTTATTCATGCTAATAAAATTAACCATGTTTCTAGAATGATCGATTTCAATAAATTTTTCTCTAATGTTAGTAATAAGATTTGGTGTTTTTTGAATAATTTTGTTGAGTTATCTATTCTTGATGACTTTTATCAAGTTGTTAATGCACAAATTTCTTATGGTAATTATTGTGTTTTGGGCTCTTTTTTTTATGCATCTTGTTATAGATAGAAATCTTCTTTAGGATAATTTAAGGAATTTTGTTACCTCATCAAAAAACCTTGGTTTGTTGGTGGTATTCAACACCATTTTATTCTCTTCTAAATGAAGTGTTGGTTGCTCTCTAATATTTATTCCATGGAAGATTTCTACAATATGATCCTTGATTATAATTTAATTGATATTGGCTTTAAGGGCTCTAATTATACTTGGCAAAACTCTAGACTTTGGCGGTTAAATTCTTTTTAATAGTCATTGGATTACTTAATGGCCTATTACTTTTATTGACCATTTAAGCATTGTCAAATCATGCTTCTCTTCTAGTTTCTACTAAAGATAATTCTAATAGACTAAAAACCTCTCTCTTTTTAGATTTCAAAACATGTGGATTCAACATATTAATTTTTTTTAATGTTGTGGATAATAATTGGAATGCTCCTTTACATCCGATAATTTGATTATGGGGATGAATAGACTTTAGTTTAAACTTAAAGACTTAAACAAAATTTGGTAGAACAAGCAGCAAACAACAATAACAAAATTAATATGATTGGTTATGAATCCTTGTCTCTTGTATATTATGTGTCAAATTCTCATTTAAATGTATCTTAAGATCATTTTTTATAATCTTAGAAGCCTTTTAGCTATTCTTTATAACATAGGAAAATACTAATATTTTAATAGGGTCATGGATAAGAATGCTTTTTATGGAAAAATTAAAACTCTAATCTTATTTTTGTTAGAGCTATTAATTTTTGAATATACTCATTTTGATTCTATCTCTAATGAGATGAAATTTCTTATTTTAATTAGATTATGCTTTCTTTTATTGGTGAAATTATTTCTAGAATATTCTTGTCTTTGATCTTATAAATTTTCCAAAGTTTTGGAATTTTATCACATAATAGATACATTCCTATGAAACAAAATTTACTAATACATCTCCATCTATTTTTCATTTTGAACAATAGAGCCTAAATATAAGAAATATCTTTAATGACTTGTTCATAATGTACAACTACCATAGAACTTCTACACTAAAATACCTAATATATTGTTTTAGATCTACTTAATGAAACCTTTTACTCTAGGTTGATCCATAATTCAATTTGTTGGACTCCTCTCTAGTCTTATCAAGAACAATGTCATATAAAAAATTGACATCTGATAATATTTGTTTGTGATCTTGTATCTCTTATGTACTAGATTATGACTTTGAGGTGAAACTTTTATTTACTTCAAAATATGGAAGAGACTTATTGACACGAAAAATTTAGTAAACATATTATTGGATGGAGCAGACTAGTATTTCCATGCTTTGGTTAATGAAAGACTCTAAATAATACTCAAAAATTAAAAATGGTAATGGAGATTTGATTATGGAGAATAATGATATTATGAAATAAGTTATTAATTACTTTAAATAATTAAATTTCTCTTATGAAGATATTTCTCATCTTAATTCCTTCTATTATTACTAATGATGATAATGATTTGCTTACCATTGTCTAATGAAGATTACAAATTTCGAATAGCATGAAGATAGATTATATTGTATTTCACTACTCAATTTTCAAAAATTTGGTTTATAATTAAAAATGATTTGATTGAGGTTGTGATTGATTTTTTTAATGGTAATCCTTTCCTATATTTTCTAGTACATCTTATTCTCAAACCAAAAAAAAAGATAATTCTATTATTGGAATTTTAGACCTATAAGTCTTTGTCTTGATTCAAATATTCTTACCAAACTTAGTCCTTTACATAAGAATTATCTCTCTCAACAAATTTTTTGTTGGGTAGATCCATTTCTAATAATATTTTAGTTGCCTAAGAATTAATTCATGATCTTGATGCCAAGACTAGGTGCAACATTCTTTTCAAATTAGATATTACAGGCCTTTGATAACATCTCTTGGGATTTCCATATTCTAAATTTATTTGGGTTCTGCTAATTTATTTTTTTAAAAATTATTAATAATTCTTTGTTTTGATGTTGCTTAATGGGAAGCTTGGGTTTATTTCCCTCTTCCCAAGCTTATGACAAGGGGATCCATCTCTTCTTTTTTATTATTGTTGTTGAGTACAATCTAGAGCATCAATGATATTTTCTTAAACAATCTAGTATGTACTATAGAACTCTTGTCTCTTTTACATTTAAGTTTTGATGATTTCATTATTTTTTTGCAATGCTTCTATTCATCATCAAGCATCTCAAGTCTTTTAAATAATTTTGGTAGAAAGTGCCTTTCTATCAATGATAACAAAATTTTATCACTTCCTTTAGTATCTCAATAATAAAATCAATCAAATCATATCATATTTTTTTTTCATATCCTAATTTTAAACATCAACACTTACCTCTTGAACTAGGGTGTTTGCTTTCTTTAAAGGCAAAATGTTCTGTCTCTTTGATGAGTTAATTCAAAAATTTCAAATAAAATTTCTATTTGGGAATTCCATTTACTTTCCTTTGGTGGTAGGTTCACTATTCTTAAAAAATACTCAACTCTGCTTCTTTATTTGATTCAAACTATTATCCCAATAATGCTACACTTATCAATTGATCATTTGCTTAACTTTTTTGGGGCTCCAATAATTCTACCAAAAGAATGCATTGGACATCTTGGCATAAATGTTGTGATCCTTTGAGAAGGTGCTCTTGGTTGTAAATATTTATGAAGCTATCATTACTTTCTCATAGCTGGTGGAATTTTAGAAATAATGATAGCCTTTGGGCTAATTTTATGATGGAAAAATATTGCCAAGGTAAACACCCCTTAAGCTTCTTATAAAGTTGATGACTCTCCAATTTGGAAAAGGCCTCGCTCCATTAAATGGGTTACCGAATCATTAATATCTTTGAGTATTCAGTCTGGTTCTTTATTCTTTTGTCAAGACAATTCGATTGTCAACACCTCTATTGATACCGTTTTACTGGCCACTCTACTGCTACTATCAAAGTTAATTTTTTTTGGCTTAAAAATAATTGGAATGAAAGAAAACTTGAGAATTATATCCCTATTTCTCTTTTTGATAACTTTAGAAATATCCCATTTCTTTTAGCAAACACCAAATTCTTTTTAAGCATTCTTATAATGGTGACATTGTTCTTAAAGTGGTTTGGAATTTTATTAGAGATAATCAAAACTCCTCTAATGTTTTTTATTAAACTTTGGAACAATATCATTCCCATTTCCTATTTGGTTTTAGCTTGGAGGATTTTGAATAACTTTATTCTTGTGGACTCTTTGCCTTGGACTAAAGGGTTTTACTTAACTTCAAAGTGTTATTGTTTTCATATTGAAAATGTAAATCATGTTTTTATCAATGGTGCTATTGCTTCTAAATTATGGTTTTGGTATGATGATTTATTTAATACCAACTATTTTTAGGGTTCTCTTTCTTTATATCAACTTCTTGAAGTCTGTTTCAAATATATTATGAAACATTATATCAAAGTTTTAATTGCTATTACCCTTATCTAGTTCATCTGGATGGATAGAAATAATGCTAAATATCATGGTATTCCAATGAACAACAAAAGGATCCTGGCTATAACTAAAGAAAAAATTCATGCTCTTTTTAATGACAATCTTATTAGTAATATTCAATTTAGAGGTTATAGATCTGTAGCTAAAAAATTGGGTATCATTCTTCCTGAGTTTGACTCTTATAAAAGTGCAAGGATTATCCATTGGATCGAACCTAAAGATAATTTGACTAAATTGAATCGATGGTTGCTTCCAATAAATATGGTTGTGGTGGTATCCTTAAGGATTCTAAAGGTACTATCATTTGTGCTATTGCCTATCCTCTCAAAGCCTGTTCTATTTATTTTATTGAGCTTATGACTATTAATAAAGCTATTGAAATTTGTTTGAATAAAGGTTTCCTCAACATCTGGATTGAAGTTGATGCTCTCTTTCTTCTTGACATGCTTAATTCCAACATAAATGGGAATACTGAATTATTTTATCTTCTTAATCATACTAAAATCTTCTTTCTCAAGTTTGTTTTAAAATTTCCCACATCCTTCATGAAGGTAATGCTTGTGCTGATTACTTGGCTAACTTTAGTGCCAACTTAACTGAGTTCATTTTATTTGACAACCAAACTTTGCCTAAACTATTAAGAGGTTTGGTTAATCTGGATAATACTAGATTGCCTTATCTCTGATAATAAATTCTTAGCTTGGTTTTTGTTGTTGGTTCTTTATGATCTTTATATTTTGGTTGCTTCTTGTTAAACCCTCATTGGGTTGTGGTTATCTACTTATTTTCTCTCTTTGGCCTGAGCTAGGTTATGTTTTTGATCTCTTTCTTTTGGATCCCCCTATTTTTTCAACCTAGTGGTTATTGTAAGTGTAGCTTGGGTTATTTTTATTTTTTCAGCTTGGTGGCTTCTATTTATCTAGCTGGGTGTTACCCTAAATTTCCCTCTCCTATTTTTTATATCCTCTTTTTGGGTTGTGGGTATGGATGTTGTAGGTTTTTCTTTCTGTATGCATTTTGCCTCTTTTCTAGGCTGCTTGCTAACATACCTGAGTTTGATTTGCTACTGTGGTATTTGACAAGGTGGCTTTTAAGGTGGCTTTCTTGGCTGGCAATTTTCATTATTTTTGTCATTTTCTATTGGTGACTGATTTGGGGGGTTGTAGGTGGTTTACCTTTGGATTGATTTTGGCATGGTGGAGGTTGTTGGTTGGCTATTATTTTCTCTATTTTGTTGACTGGGGCTTGGTGGTTCTATTTGACAATTTTGCTTTGTTTCTTTTGGTTATAGTTTTGACCTCCTCCCAGATTGGCCTTCCTCATTTAGCTCTTTGTGGCTTTGGGTT
>JAKCPB010000259.1:0-73835 GCA_021442155.1 Cymbidium sinense | reverse complement strand
ATAAACCTAAAAGTTAAACCAAAAATTGATAAAAAATAAAACTGCAACCCTAAACTAAAAAAATGTAAACCTAAAAAAGAAGAAAATAAATTAAACCTAAACCTAAACTAAAATAAACTAAAATAAAATAAATAAAATCTAAACCTAAACCTAAACTAAACATAAACCCTAAACTATATAAAATAAAATAAACAAAAAAAATCCTAAACCTAAACTAAAAAAAAAACCTATAAATAAACTTAAAATAAAACCTAAAACCTTACCCTAAAAAAATAAAATAAAAACCTAAACCTAAACCTAAACCTAAAACTAAATTAAAGAATAAATAAACCTAAACCTAAAAAGAAACTAAAATAAAAAAACATAAATTAAAATAAATAAACTAAATAAATAACTAAACTAAATGAAAATAAGCCTAAATAGAAATAAAATTAAATTAGATAAATAAACCTAAACCTTCCAATTTACTTAATTAAAAAAAAGAAAAATTAGAGAAAAATTTAAAAAAAAAACACCCTCACCTTAAACCTTAAACCCTAAAAATAAACCATAAAACCCTACCCAAAACTTAAAACTAAACCCTAAACCTAAACCTAAACCAAAAAACCCAAACCACAAACCTAAAACCACAACCCATAAATCCTAAACCCTAAACCCTAAACCCAAAAATAAACCTAAAACCTAAACCTAAACTAAACTAAAAACCAAAATAAAATAAATAAAACATAAACCTAAATAAAATAAAATAATAAATAAAATAAAAGGCTAAACTAGAACTTAAACCTAAACCTAAACCTCAACATAAAAATAAAATTAAATAAAAAATAAAAATTAAACTAAAATAACATAAATAAAAACCCAAACTAAACTAAATAAAATAAAATAAGCCTAAAATAAAAAAAAGCTAAATAAAATAAAAACTAAACATAAAATAAAAATAAAATAAACCTAAAATAAAATAAAATAAAAACTAAATAAAAACCTAAACCTAAAAAACTAAACATAAAAATAAATAAAAAATAAACCCTAAACCCTAAAGTAAAAAATAACCTAAACCTAAAATAAATAAAATAAAATAAACCTAAACCTAAATGAAAATAAACTAAACTAAAATAAAGAAAATCTAAACCTAAACCTAAAAAAAAACTAAACCTAAACTAAATAAAATAAAATAAAGTAAAAATAAAACTAAACTTAAAGTAAAAAATAAAACCTAAAAATAAACCTAAAGTAAAAACCTAAAACCTAAACAAAAATAAAAAATAAAATGAAAACGTAAACATAAACCTAAACCTAAAAAATAAAATAAAAATAAAACAAAACTAAAATATCAACATAAACCTAAACCTAAACCTAAACCTAAAAAATAAATTAAAAAAATAACCTAACAAAAATAAATAAACCTAAAATAAATAAATTAAACTAAACAAAAATAAAAAATCAACCTAAATAAAAATAATTAAAAAGTAAACTAAATAAACAAAATAAACGTAAATCTACCAGTTTACTTAATTTCTTTTAGAAAGAACCCATAAACCCTAAACCCTAAACCATAAACCCTAGATCCTAAACCCTAAACCCTAAACCCTAAATCCTAAACTAAAAACCTACAATAACTATAAGCAAACCTAAACCCCAAACCATAAACCCTAAACTAACACTAAACCCTATAACTTAAACCCTAAACCATAAACCCTAAACCTTTAAACCCTAAATCCTAAACCCTAAACCATAAAATCCCTAAACCCTAAGTCCTAAACACCAAACCCTAAACTAACCCTAAACCCTAAACCCTAAACCCTAACCCTAAACCATAAAACCCCAAACCCTAAATCCCTAAACCCTAAACCCTAATCTTAAACCCTAAAATTATAAACCTAAAAAAGGTGTTGGTGGATATGGGTGGTGGTCAATGAAGTGGTGGTCATGGAGGTGAAAACGATTACAACCATGGTGGTGTAAAGATGGGGATATGATGGTGGATCTAAATCAAGAGGCCATGGTGGTTTAGATGAACTAAGAATGACCTAAATGTAAACCTAAACTTTAACTTAAACCTAAAAAGAAAATAAAAAAATAAAAAATAAATGAAAATAAAATAAATAGAAACCTAAACTAAACTAAAAAAATAGAAAAACCTAAATAAAATAGAAACTAAACCTAAAATAAAAATAAAATAATCCTAAAATAAAATAAAATAAAAATTAAATGAAAACCTAAAGCTAAAAATAAATCCTAAAAATAAATAAAAAATAAAACTTAAACCATAAACTTAAAAAAAAAACTAAACCTAAAATAAAAATAAAATAAACCTAAACTTAAACTAAAAATAAACTAAACTAGAATAAATAAAACCTAAACCTAAACCCTAAATAAAATATAATAAAAAAACAAACAAAATAAAAAAAAAAACCTTAGAATAAACCTATAATAATAAACCCTAAACCTAAAAAAATAAAAATAAAACTTAAACTAAAGGTAAACATAAAAAATAAAACCTAAACATGAAAAATAAAATAAAAATCAAACTAAACTAAAAAATTGACCAAAAAATAGCCCTAAAAAAATCTTAACTAAAATAAATAAACCTAAAATAAAATAAAAATAATCTAAAATAAAATAAAAATAAAATAAAGTAAAATAAATAAAATAAACTAAATAAACATAAACTATGACTTTAGTGAAAAAAATCTAACCCTAAACCCTGAAAAATATTAACAACCTAAACCATAAAACCCTAAACCCTAATCCCTAAACACTATAACCCTAAACCCTAAACCAGTAAAAAAAAACCCTAAGTAAACCTAAACTCTAAAACAACATAAAAACTAAACCTAAACTAAATAAAACATAAAATATAAAATATAAAAAACCTAAACATAAACTAAATAGAACCTAAAAATTAAATAAATAAAAAATCTTAAACATAAATAAAATAAAATAAAATAAAAACCTAAATTAAAACCTATACTTAAACCAAAACCTAAACCCAAACCAAAATGTAAAAATAAAATAAAATAAAAAATAGAAACTAAACTAAAATAAAATAAATAAAAACCTAAACTAAACTAAAATTAAAAAAAAAACCTAAAAAATATAAAACCAAAAAAAATAAAAAAACTAAAAAAATAAAACAAAATAAACCTAAAATAAAATAAAATAAAATAAAATCCTAAACCTAAAAAATAAACCTAAAAGTTAAAAAAAATAGATAAAAATAAAACTTAAACCCTAAACTAAAAAATGTAAACCTAAAAAGAAAATAAATTAAAACTAAACTAAAATAAACTAAAATAAAATAATAAATCTAAACCTAAACCTAAAATAAACTAAACCTAAAACTAAATAAAATAAAATAAACTAAAAAAAATCTTAAACCTAAACTAAAAAAAACCTAAAAAAAAACCTAAAATAAAACCTAAACCACTAAAAATAAAATAAAAACCTAAACCTAAAACCTAAACCTTAAAAAAAACTATTAAAGAATAAACCTAAACTAAACCAAAAGAAACTAAAATAAAAGATAAATTAAAATAAATAAATAAAAATAAAACTAAATAAAATAAACCTAAATAAATAAATTAAATTAAATAAATAAACTAAATAAATAAAATAAACTAAACATTACTTCATTGAAAAAAGAAAAATAAAAAATTGAAAAAAAAAACACCTTAAACCTAAACCCTAAAAAAACTAACCTAAACCCTGAAAAACTACTGACCCTAAATCCTAAACCTAAACCAAAAACCCAAAACCCAAAAATCCCTAAACCCTAAACCCTAAACATAAAACCTACTACAAACCCAACTAAACCCCAAACCCTAAACCCTAAACTCTAGAAACCTAAAATCCTAAACCTAAACTAAATAAAACCTAAAAATAAAATAAATAAAAAACATAAACCTAATTAAAATAAAATAAAATAAATAAAATAAAAGGCTAAACTAGAACCTAAACCTAAACCTAAACCTAAACCTAAACCTAAACATAAAAAATAAAATTAAATAAAAATAAAAATTAAATTACAATAACATAAATAAAAACCCAAACTAAATTAAATAAAATAAAATAAGCCTAAAAATAAAAAACATAAATAAAATAAAAACTAATCGTAAAATAAAAATAATATAAACCTAAAATAAAATAAAATAAAACTAAATAAAAAACCTAAACCTAAAAATAAACATAAAAATAAATAAAAATAAAACCCTAAACCCTAAACTAAAATAACCTAAACCTAAAATAAATAAAATAAAATCAACCTAAACCTAAACGAAAATAAACTAAATTAAAATAAAGAAAATCTAAACCTAAACCTAAAAAAAACTAAACCTAAACCTAAACTACATAAAATAAAATAAGGTAAAAATAAAACTAAACTTAATGTAAAAAATAAAACCTAAAATAAACCTAAAGTAAAAAAACCTAAACAAAAAAAATAAAAATAAAAAAAATGTAAACCAACCTAAAATTAAAAAAAAATAAGACCTAAACTAAAAAATAAAATAAAATAAACTAAACTAAATCACATAAACCTAAACCTCTAAAATAAAAAAAATTTAAAAAAAACTAACAAAATAAAATAAACTAAAATAAATAAATTAAACTAAACAAATATAAAAATCCTAAATAAAAATAATAAAAATAAAAAAAACTAAAATAATTAAAAAGTTAACAAAATAAACTTAAATCTACCGGTTTACTTAATTTCTTTTAGAAAAAACCCATAAACCCTGAACCCTAAACCATAAACCCTAGATCCTAAACCCTAAACCCTAAAATAAAACCTAAACTAACCCACACTACTAAAGCAAACCCTAAACCCTAAACTAACACTAAACCTAAAATCAAACAAACCCTAAACTAAACCCTAAACCTTTAAACCCTAAACCCTAAACCCTAAACTAAAAAATCCTAAACATTACCCTAAACCCCAAACCCTAAACACAACATTAAACCCTAAACCTAAAAATAAACTAAACCCTAAAACCCTTAAACCCTTATCTAAACCCCAAAATAAACCCAAAATGCACAGTGGTGGTAGTAGATTTGGATGTGATGGTGGATATGGAGGTGGTGGTCAAGCAGGTGATGGATAGAGAGAGGGATAGAGTTACAACCATGGTGGTGGCGGAGGGAGAGATCGGGGATACGATGTGGATCCCGTAACTCAAGAGGCCATGGTGGTTACGATGGGAACTAGAAAATTGAAGAATGACTCTGAATGGGCGTGACTTTTAGTGATTCTAGTTATCTATGCTTATTGCTTTACTCTAAGCTCATTTTTTATTTATGTCATCGCTTGTCTTAGAAAACTTGGTGTTACTTGGTTGATGAAATTGAAAGAAGAAAAGAATTGAATTTGTCCATTGTTAAGAATAAAAGAAAACCTTAAACCCTAAACTAAAACCATAATAGACCTAAAACTTAAACCCAAAACCAAAAACCTAAACCCTAAACCCTAAACTAAAATCCTAAACCATAAACCCCCTAAACCCTAAACCCAACCCTAAACCCTAAACTATAAACCCTAAACCCTCAAACTAAAACCTAAACCTTAAACCTTAAACACCTAAAAACCTAAACCTAAACTAAATAAACCTTAAAATAAAATAAATAAATAAACCAAAGAAATAATAAAATAAAATAAATATTATAAAAAAACTAAACTAAAACCTAAACCTAAACCTAAACTTAAACTAAAGAAATAAATAAATAAAAACTAAAATAAAATAAATAAACCTAAACTAAACTAAAATAATAAAAAAACCTAAAATAAACTAAACCTAAAATAAAAATAAATAATCTAAAATATAATAAAATAAAACTAAATGAAAACCTAAAGCTAAAAATAAATCCTAAAATAAATAAAAATAAAACTTAAACCCAAACTTAAAAAAAACTAAACCAAAATAAAATAAAAAATGAACCTAAACTTAAGCTAAACTAAAATAAACTAAACTAAAATAAATAAAACCTAAACCTAAACCCTAAATAAAATATAATAAATTAAAAGTAAACTTAACCCAAAACTAAAAAATAAAACCTTAGAGTAAACCTATAATAAAAACCTAAACCCTAAACCTAAAAAATAAAAATAAAACTAAACCTAAAGGTAAACATAAAATAAAACCTAAACATGAAAATAAAATAAAAATCAAACTAAAAAAAAATAACTAGAAAAATCTTAACTAAAATAAATAAACCTAAAATAAAATAAAATAAAGAAATAAAATAAAAATAAAATAAACTAAAATAAATAAATAAATAAAGTAAATAAACCTAAACTGACACTTAGTTTTTTTTTAAAAAAACACTAAACCCTAGACCCTAAATATTAACTAAACCATAAACCCTAAACCCTAAAGCCTAAACCCTAAACACTATAACCCTAAACCTTAAACCAGTAAAACCATAAAACCACAAGTAAAACTAAACTCTAAAAAACATAAAAACTAAACTTAAACTAAATAAAACCTAAAATATAAAAAATAAAATACCTAAACCTAAATAAAATAAAATAATAAAATAAAATAAAACCCTAAACCTAAAACTAAACCTAAACTCAAACCTAAACATAAAAATAACATAAAATATAAAATAATAACTAAACTAAAATGAAACATAAAACCTAAACTAAATAAAATAAAATAAACATAAAATGAAAAATAAAATAAACTAAAAACTAAACTTAACATCAAAATAAAATAAACATAAAATAAAATAAAATAAAACTAAATAAAACCTAAACCTAAAATAAACCTAAAATAATAAAAAAAATCAATCAAAATAAAGCCTAAACCTAAACTCAAAAGTGTAGACTAAAATAAAGAAAATAAAATAAACCTAAAACCTAAAAAAATATATAAAACCTAAATTTAAACCAAAAAAATAAACTATAGTAAACCCTAAATTAAATAAAATAAAATAAAAAAAAAACTAAAAAATATAAAATAAAATAAACTAAAAAAATAAAACCTAAAACCTAAACCTGAAAAAAATATAATAAAAACATAAACCTAAAAAATAAAAAATAAAACCTAAACCTTAAAAATAAAATAAAAATAAAAATAAACTAAAAAAATAAGAATAAACCTAAACCTAAACCTAAAAAATAAACTAAAATAAAACCTAAATAAATACATAAAAATAAAATAAATAAATAAAAAATAAAAATAAACCTAAATAAAAAAAAATAAAATAAACTAAAATAAATAAAAAAATATGAAATATAAATAAAGAACCTCTTAATTTAAAAAAAAAACCCTAAACCCAAAAAACAAAAACCAAAAACCTAAACCCTAAACTAACCATAAATCTTAAACACTAAACCCTCAAAACCCTAAACCCCAACACTATGCCCTAAACTAACCCTAAACCCTAAACCACAAAGCCTACATAACCCTAAACCTAAACCCTAAACCCTAAACCCAGACAACTAAACCTAATCTAAAACCCCCAAACAAAACCCTAAACCCCAAACCCTAAGCATAAACCCTAAAACCATAAATAAACCCTAAACCCTAACCTAAACCCCAAACCCTAAACCTAAACCTAAAGTAATTAAATAAATTAATAAATAAACTTAAACATTAAATTTTAATTAACCTAAACCTTAAGAATGGGTAGAACTTTGAGAACATCACCATCAACCAGCTCATTTTAGATCTTACTGGAGGTGAAGGTGGAGAGTTATCGCGTGGTGGTGGGTGATCGGATGTCTTTGGTGGATTTGGAGGTGGTGGTTATGGAGGCGGAAGGAGTAACAAAGGTTACAATTATGGGGGTGGTGGAGGGAGAGATCATGGATATGATGGTGGATCCCGCTACTCAAGAGGCCAAGGTGGTTCTGATGGGAACTAGAGAAACTGAAGAACAGTTGATCCGATCAACAACTTATGAAGCTATGTCTTTACAGTAGAGATGGTTCTATCTATCTAAGCTTTTTGATTTGCTGTGCGTGTGCTGATTTTTTATCAAGGTCATCGCTTGTGTCTTAGAAAACTTGGTGTGTTTATTGGTTGATGAAATTGAAAAGAATAATGTTGAATATAAATTTGTTCACTATTAAAAATACCAATAATCCTAAACCTAAACTAAAACCTGAACCATTGACTAAAACCTAAAAACCTAAAACCTTAACCCTAAAAAAGCTAAACCCTAAAAACCCTAAACCCTAAACCCCAAACCTTAGCCATAAACCCTAAACCCCAAATAAAAACCCTAAACCCTAAACCAAACCCTAAACCCTAAAAAGCTAATCTTAAACCTAAACTAAAGAAAACCTAAAAATAAAATAAATAAATAAACTTGAACCATTGTAAAATAAAAAAAAACTAAATAAAATAAAAACCTAAACTAAAACCTAAACCTAAACCAAAACTTAAACTTAAACCTAAAAAAAATAAAAAAAATTAAAACTAAAATAAGTAAAATAAATAAAAACCTAAACAAAACTAAAAAGGATAAAAAAACTAAAATAAAATATAAACTAAACCAAAAATATAAATAAAATAAACCTAAAATAAAATAATTAGTAAATAAACCTAAACCTAAAAATAAACCTAAAATAAATAAAAATAAAACTTAAACCCTAAACTAAAAAATAAACCTAAAATAAAATAAAATAAACCAAACTTAAACTAAAACTTAAAGAAATAAAACCTAAAGCTAAACTTAAAATAAACTAAACCTAAACCTAAAACTAAACCCAAAATAAAATATAATAAACTAAAAATAAACCTAAAGCTAAACTAAAAAATAAAACCTAAAAATAAACCTAAAATAAACCTATAAACCTAAAAAAAATAAAATAAAAAAAACATAAACCAAAACCTAAAATTAAAATAATACCTAAACATAAAGAAAAATAAAATAAAATAAACTAAAATAAACTAATCCTAAACCTAAAATAAACTAAAATAAAACTTTAACTAAAATAAATAATAAATAATAAAAAAAAATAAAATCTAAATTTAAAAATAAAATAAATAAAATAAATAAAAAAAAAACTAAATAAAAGTAAATAAACCAAAACTATGACTTTACTTAATTTTAAAAAAAAACCCTACCTAAACCCTAAATACCCAAAAACAAACCCTGAACTCTAATAAAACCTAAAATCAAACCTTAAACCCTACTAAACCCTAGCACAAAGCCAAAATAAAGCCTAAAACTAAAGCCTAGCCTAGGCTAAAACAAAACCCTAAACAAAATCTACAACCTAATCCCTAAACCCTAAATAAACCTTAAACCTAAAAATAAAAAAACTTAAAACTAAACCTAAAACTAAATAAAACCTAAATAAAATAAGTAAAAAAATCATAAACCTAAAATAAAATAAAAATAAAATAAAATATGAACTAAACCTAACCTAAACCTAAAAACTAACCTAAACGTGAAAATAAAATAAAATAAAATAAAATTACTAAAATAAAATAAATAAAGCCTAAACTAAACTAAAAAATAAAATAAACCTAAATAAAATAAAAACTAATTGTAAAATAAACCTAAAATAAAATAAAATAAAAACTAAATAAAAACCTAAACCTAAAAAATAAACCTAAAAATAAAACAAAAAATAAAACCTAAACCATAAACTAAAAAAAGAAACCTAAACCTAAAATAAACAAAAGAAATAAACCTAACCTAAACTAAAATTAATTAAACTAAAATAAATAAAACCTTAACCTAAACCTAAAATAAATTAAACCTAAAGCATAAACTAAATAATATAAAATAAACTAAAAATAAACCTAAAATAAAAACCTAAAACCTAAACCTAAAAAAATAAAATAAAAACCTAAACTTTAACTTAGAAATAAAAAATAAAACCTAAACTTTAAAGATAAAGTAAAAAATAAAATTAAACTAAGAAATAAGCATAAACCTAAACCTAAACCTAAAAAATAAACTAAAAGAAAAAACCTAAACTAAAATAAATAAACATAAAATAAATAAGCTAAACTAAATAAAAATAAAAAATAAACTTAAATAGAAATAGAAAATAAATTAAATTAAAATAAATAAAAAATAAACTAAATTAACTTAAACCTACCGGTTTACTAAATTTTAAAAAATAAAACCCTAAGCCCTAAACTCTATATCCTAAACCCTAAAACCTAAACCCTAAAACTTAAAACATAAACCCTGACCCTAAACCCTAAACTATAAAACCCTAAAACCCTAAACCCTAAGCCCTAAAATCATAAACCATAAAGCCCAAAACCCTAACCCTTATACCCTAAACCTAAACCTAATGTAAATAAATAAATTAAAACTAAACCATAAACCTAATAAACCTAAACCATAAGAATGTGTAGAACCTTGACGGTAGGAACATCACCATCAACCAAGATTAGTCTTGGTCTGGCGGGGGAGGCGAAAGTGGAGGCGGCGATTATCGTAGTGGTGTTGGTGGATCTGGAGGTGCTGAAGGATATAGAGGTGGTGGTCAAAGCAATGGTGGTTATGGAGGCAGGAGGAGCGACGGAGGTTATAGCCATGGTGGTGGCGGAGGTAGAGATCAGGGATATGATGGAGGATCACTACTCGAGGGGTGGTTGATGGGCTGAGAAAAAATAATGATTCGATCTAATGCTTATGGAATTATGTCTTTACAGTAGAGATGGTTCTAGTTATCTAGGGTTTTTGATTTGCCCTATGCATGCTCATTTTTTATCTATGTCATCTCTTATGTCTTAGAAAACTTGGGCTGCTACTTGATTGATGAAATCAAAAAGAAGAAATGTTGAATTTGAATTTGTTCTCTATTAAAAAAAACTTTAAACCCAAAACTAAAACTTAAACCCAAAATCTATAACCTAAACCCTAAACCCTAAATCATAAACCCCAAACCCTAAACTCTAAACTAACCCTAAACACTAAACCCTAAACCCTAAAAAGCTAAAACCCTAAACCTAAACTAAATAAAACCTAAAAATAAAATATATTAAAAAACCTAAACCAAAATAAAATAAGATAAAAACATAAACTAAAACCTAAACCTAAACCTAAACCTAAAAGAAAATAAAATAAAAACAAAAAACTAAACTAAAATAAAATAAATAAAAACCTAAACTAAACTAAAAAAAATAAAAACCTAAATAAAACTAATCCTAAAATAAAAAATAAATCTAAAATAAAATAAAAAAAACTAAAATAAAAAAAATAAATCTAAAATAAAATAAAATAAAAACTAAACAAAAGCCCAAACATATAAATAAATAAAAAAATAATACCTAAATTGTAAACTAAAAAAACCTAAACCTAAAATAAGAATAAATTAAACCTAAACCTAAATAAAATAAACTAAACTAAAATAAATAAAACCTAAACCTAAACTTAAAATAAAGTAAACATAAACCTAAACCTAAACTAAATAAAAATAGAAACTAAAATAAAACTTAAAAATAAACCTAAAATAAAAACCTAAACCTAAAAAAATAAAATAAAAACCTAAACCTAAACTAAAAAAAATAAAAATAAAACTAAACCTAAAAATAAAATAAAATAAAACAAAAAAAAAATAAACTTAAAAATAAACTAAAATAAAACCCAAACTAAAATAAATAAATTAAACTAAGTAAAATAAAACTAAAAGTAAATAAAATAAAAATTCAATAAACTCAAATAAATAAAAATACAAACCTAAACCTATCAGTTTACTTAATTTAAAAAAAATCCTAAACCCTAAACCCTAAACACTATGTCCCAAACCATAAACCCTAAACCCTAAACCTTAAACCCTAAACCCTAAACCCTAAACCCAAAACCTAAATAGTCTAAACCCTAAACCTTAAACCCACTAAACCCTTAGCTATTCATATTGGCTAAGGTTACTCTTATTTATTATACTAAAATTACTTTGTTATGATCTAGCTATTAATAGGTGGTTGTTGCTCCTGATTGTCTTTCATCATTATGGAGGTGTTTTCCTTACCTTAATGCTTCATCTAGGAAGGGGTTTTTTGTTGGCTATTCATTCTCATGCTTTGGTTGAATACTTAGGTGCTACTTCTCTTACAAGGGATTGGTGGCATCCCTTTGCCATACTGAATAGTGTTTCATTTCATTCTAGAGTGTATTTTGCTATTGCTTGGTATTCAAGTATTAAAGATCATATGATTTTCATCTAGTGGTAGCTGCCTTCCCCCAAGTATTTAAGCTATGATGGCTAGGATGATTTCACTCATAATTTGGTTGGTAGTAGCACTTATGATGTAACCCTTCCTTTGAAGTTTGGATGCTCATATTTGCGGCTGCCCCATTCTGTTGCGACTAAGCCTTAGCTTTCCATCACACACTTCTTTACATTTCTCACACTTTCATTTATTTTTTCAGTTAATTTTGTTTGTATCTCTTTACTTGTGCTAATTCCTTCTTCTAGTTATTTGCAGGTTTTGTGTTGTTTCCTTATAGTTTCCTTCTATGGAGGTGGCAAATATTTTCTCATCATCTCAAGCTTTTGCTAAAGGCGTACTTTCTAGCTTTTCTTTTTTTCTACTTTTGTATCTCTTGCTATTTTTCTTTTCGCTTTTCTTTTTTCCTTTTATTTTGGTTGTACTTAGATAGGGAATTCACTCTCTAGGCGGAGTGTAGCTCTTTGAGTAGTAGTTCTTGAGTTTATCCCCTCTTAAGGATCTTGTAACCCCCCTTTTTGTGGCAATAAAATTCCCTTTCATGGGATTCTCTAAAAAAAACCCTAAACCCTAAAACCTACAATCTTAAACTTTAAACCCCAAACCTTAACCATAAACTATCCCTAAACCCTAAACTAACTTTAAAGCCTAAGAATGGGTAGAACCTTGACAACAGGAACATCACCGTCTACTAGGCTTAGATCTAGCGATGAAGGCGGAGGTGGCGGTTATAGTGGTGGTGGTGGGAATCTGTGGATATGAAGGTGATTTTTGGAGTAGTTGTAGTTATGGAGGTGGGAGGAGCGACAAAGGCTATAACTATGGTGGTGGTCGTGGGAGAGATTGGGGATATGATGGCAAATCCTGCTACACAAGAGGTAGGGGAGGTTCTGAAGGGAACTGAACAAATTAGAGAATGGCTGATCTGATCTACTACTTATGGAACTATGTATTTATAGTAAAGATGGTTCTACTTATCTAGGATTTTTCATGTGCTCTATGGGTAATCATTTTTTATCAATATCATCGCTTATGTCTTAGAAAACTTGGGGTGCAACTTGGTTGATGAAATGAAAAAGAAGAAATGTTGAATTTGAATTTATTCTCTATTAAGAAAGACACTTAAACCTTAAACCCTAAACCCTAAACCTTAAATCATAAACTAAAACTTAAACCCTTAGCCTAAAACCTAAAACCTAAACCAAACCCTAAACCCTAAACCCTAAACTCTAAACCTTAAACCCAAAATCCTAAAAACCATAAATCTTAATTAATAAACCCTAAACCCTAAATATTATACCCTATACCATTAATTGTAAACCCTAAACTCTAAACCCCAAATCCTAAACCCTTAAACTCTAAACCCTAAACCCTAAACCCTAAACCTAAACCTAAACCCTAAAACCATAAACTTTAAACCCTAAAACCTACAACCCTAAACCCTAAATCCTAAACTCCAAACCCTAAACCCTAAACCTAAATCTAAACCAACCTAAACCCTAACTTAAAACCTTAACCTTAAACCTTGAATAAAATGTCATTAGGTGTACATCTAAAAATGACCTAATCCTAACATAGTTATGGCTAAGGAAAATGTCTTCAAGAGACTTTCCTTGACTATTAGAGATTTGAATACCCAAAACCCTAACCCTAAATCATATTATATTAACATATATTATAGTATAATGTAGCATCATATATTTGAGCATGTACTGATGTTTTTGGAGGTTATAAGATGTTTTGAATTGTTTTAGTATATTATGGTATTGTGCCCTACAGTCTATATTAATATAAATAATAAAAATATTGATTTAATAAATCATATGGTAAATTTTTTTTTTATGTGAAGAGGGAATTAGGTTGTAGTACCAAAGGTGTGCTACTCCAATTGTAGTCTAAAATGTAAGATTTTATGTTCAAAATAAATATTATATGTTGTAGCATAGTATAACATCATATATCATAATATATTGTTCAAAATATTTTAATTTTTTTTAGTATTTTACAATCATGCAATAGAGCCTACGCTAGCATTATTTATAAAAATATTAATTTAGACATTAAAATGGTGGAATTTGGCCAAATTCACAATAGGTAGAGCATGGCATCATAATATATTCTTTCAATTTAAAATATGTAAGTGACATGACTAAAATATATAGTTTTTTATTCTTTAGACTAATTTTATGATTTTTTATCATATGTAATCCCTTGTGATGTGATATGCAATATAATGTAATATAATATGTATAGTGTATTATAATATAGGATTCCATAACATAGTGTAGCATCATGCATTATAGCATACTATTGTGTATTACTACTTGTTGTTTAGCATATTTTAGTTTGTTATAGTAAGATGTTGAGTTTGTACTGGTATAATTTATTAAAATATTGATTTATAAGTTGAGATGATGGGATTTGACCAATTTAAAAAGCTTTAGGAAACATCACTGGTGTGCTATGGTGTGTCATTTAATCAAAAGAATGGAATTTTGCATCCAAAATAAAGATTCATTTTTCAACCAAATTTTAAAATTTTTTTTCTTAAAGTGATTCATTTTAAGGTGTAATGTAAGATAATATATTATATGAAATCTTGTTAAAATATAATGTACATAACAATATAACTTCACATATATATGAATGTGGGTGTGTGTTGTTATAATTACATTTTAGTATGTTTTACTTTTGTTATAAAACATTGGGTCAAAACTCACAAAAATGTTAATTTGAAGGTTAAGATGGAAGGATTTGACCAAATTCACAGCACACACTAAGAAGTAACACCAAAATTATGCTAGTTTGTACCATTTCTAATAGAAAATTAATAAATTTACATCTAAAATGAACATTATTCATATTTTGAGAAAATTTTTATTATTTTTTCCTTTTAAGTGATTCTAATGAGGTGTAATGTTAGACAATATATTATATTATAGCAAATTATAATATTACATCATATATTATAATATAATATAGTGTGTTAATTCACTATAATATGTTTAGCATGATATTGTATAGTTAGTTTGATTGGACCATCACCAATCATAAAATATTAATTACAATGTTAAGATGATGTAATTTGAATGAATACATTGTTAGGCTTTTGGTTGAAGTATTAAAGGTGTTCATAAGAGAAAAAATAACATTTGCTGAGAATTCCATGTCAAGGACATTGAGGGAGATTTGCTAGGGTATCAAACATGCATTGGACATGACATTTGAGGGGTCTATGTTGAGGGCATAAAAGAGAAAAATCTATTGGGGATAAGGTTTGAATTTGATTTGATTATATGATTTGTGAAAAAAACATCTGTTGGGCATAAAAATTCATAATCCACCAGGGATTAAGATCGAGTCGACTTTAATTTATTTTATTTTAATTGATGTTGAGGCATATCTACTAAAGATATGGGCTCGAGTCCACTGGGGATTGGGTATATGAACCTTCCACTAAGGAAGCAGGTTCACACTATCCACCGGGGATTGGGATTTGAGTTTGATTTTGTAGATTTATTTTAGGATATATACACTGGGGGATAAGAATTTGTTTGGATTTCTTTGATTTCTACTCTACTGGGGGAGTTGGATTAAATTAGCTCCACTAGGGAGATTGATTTTAATTTGATTTGTTTGGTTGACATGTTTATATATGATTTGGGGCTCCATTGGGAAGAAGGGTTTGATTTAACTCCACTGGGAAAATTAGATGGGTTTAATTTAATGGGTTAATGTATGGACCCTATTGGTGATAGTGAGAAAGGGCTATATTAGCCTTGACCTCATGTTTACAAATCTAAAGGGATAGTCTATTGGGGTAGAGCTAGCCTACCTAAGGGGTTGCCTTTCAATGTAATGGCTATGCTAAGAAGAAGGCATAGCAAACTTACATCTTCCAAAGTGAGGAACAACCGGGTGACCTGTTGGATGCATAACAAATTGAACCCGACTAGAGAGTGAATGCCCCAGGGGCTTATGTCAACTCAAAATATTTAGAATAATTTTATCTTAATTTCATGTGATTTGATATTATTTTTTGGTTTAGTTTGATTTCAAATTGAGAACATATCCACTTGGGATGTGAGATCAAATTTGATAGATTTAATTTATGGACCATGTATGGGATGGACCCATAGAAGGGGCTATATCAAACTTGTCCTATCTTGATTTACAAATCCAAAAGGATAGTCTCTTGGTGTAGGGTAGCCAACAAAGGGTTGACTTTTGTGTGCCTGCTAGGAAGAAGGCATAGCCGACTTTCATCTTCTAAAGTAGGGAACAACTGATGAGATGACCTATTGGTAGCATAACAAATCAAACTTGACTTAAGTGTGACTGTTGAGTGAATGCCACTGGGGACTTATATCAAATCAAGAGTAGTCAGAAGATTCTTATAGGGAGTTTTGCTGACACTGCCCTAAAGATAGTATACCTTCTGGAGAAAAGGTACCCCTAGGGGTGTCCTCCTAATCCACAAGTGAATATATATTTTATTTGTATGTTTATGTGGACCATATTGGTGTGCAAGGGACCACACTAAGAAGGGGATATGTCAGCCTTGACCTATCTTAGATTCTTGACTTAGGAGAATCACATCCATGATGGATTCTCCAACCACAAGGGTGGTTACTAGGAAAGAGCTGAGTAGTAACCTAGGTGGTGTCTAAATGGGGTTGCAAAGGATGTAATCCAAATATAGTGCCCACAGGGGATGTCTTTAGGGGTGTTATCTTGAGCCCCGTAAAGTAAGCTTATAGGTGCGATGGCCAACTCAAGGAGAAAGTGTAGCAGACTTACATCTGTCATGAGTAGTGTATCCTAAGGTGTGAGAACCAACCAACTTAAGGTGTATTTGTTAGCAAGAGTGGTGTATCTGATAGAATAGTGAGAACCAACAACCTAAGGTGCCCGTCGGTGTGCAATGATCAATCTAGAAAGAAAGCATGTAGGCTTACAACTTTCCAAGAAGAATTGATCATCATGATAGTCTATCGTTGACGAGATAGATGCTACCTGACCTAGAGTGACTACTACGCGGGGAGCCCTGAGGAAGGACTGGACCTAGACTAGAAGCGGTCGGAGGAAAGAGCCACTAGGGACTTATCCTAAACCTCAAATATACTAGACCCAATCGCTAATCCAAGAAAAAAGAATAGTAGACTCACATCCTCTTAAATACAGTCAACATGAGGTAGCTTACCATACACATGAGGCCTACCAAACTAATAAGCTCATCGGTGTGCAAGTAAAGAGAAAGCATAGTAGACTTACATCCCAAAGCAAGAAGTACAGGGCGTCTAGGTAGCATCTCACTTGAGCTAAGCACTAAGTGAATGCCGTTAGGGGCATTATCTCAACTCAGAGTAGCCCAAGACAAAAGATATGTGTTTGTTTTATATGTTTATGTGTAGTTTATATTTGTATTGTGTTGATGAAGGATAGGACCTCGCTCAGGTTCTTTACACCTACCCTAAACACATCATGATGGATTCACAAATAAGAATAGTTTCAACATGGAAGAGATTGAATTTGAAATGGAATTTTCATTGAGGATTATTGTTTGAAAACATGATTTATAATATTTTTTTAAGTAGAGCCCATTGGTTGGAAGCATTGGGAACTCTCCCTTATGACTAATAAGCTACTAAGATCCTCCTTGGTAGGCCTTTTCTACGAAAAAGGGCCTTCCCAAGTTGGTTCAAACTTACCTCCCATCTTACAACGGGCAATAATCTTGGTCCTTAGAACTAAAATAAGCTCTCTTACTTGAAAAGCTCTAGGACTGACCAACTTGTTGTGAGGTCAAATCATTTTAGCTTTCTACAACTCAAGGTTTTGGCATGCCATGTATCTCCTCCAAACCTTCAAGCTCTTCTAACCTCAACTTGGTGTTACGCTGTTGTGATCTTGCTACCCACCTCTACATGCCCTGTGACCTCTGAATCTTTGCCCATTTGGAAAAGTAATGTTAATAGCTAAAATGAAATGATAACCCATGGAAGAAGGAGGATCAATGGACACATTATGTAGTACTAACTCAATGGCCATGATGCCAATGTAGGATATAGAATGTTGGATGATTAGTGTAGGACCACACTGTGTATTTGACATTGGTGGCATCGCCAAATCGTATCCATGCAATCTTTGATCATCAACGGCCAGTAGTATCCTAGTCTTTTGATCTTGTCTTTCATCTACGGACTGAATTAGTTGGCTTCACATAATCCTAAGTGTACTTCGGTCATGATCTTACGGGTCTTGTACTTTTCTAAACAATGTAACCATATGTTGAAAGACTATCGATACAGGCACCATTGACGAGCATAGGAAGAGTTCTGCTTCATATGGGCTTAGACTTCACTTGAGGTAGTTTTTTTATTTAGTAATACATGAATGGTCACCTCATCTAACTCCTCATCCTTCTTGCTGGACCTTCCCTTCAAGAGAGTACTTTTTTGATGAGTTCAATATTTATAAGGGATAAGACTTGTCTATTTTGGACCTTTTGATATGGACTCATCCTCTAGATATGCCATCTCCTTGGCAATCTTGGCTAAAGCATCTGCTATGGTCTCTCCTCTAGGAATCTTATAAATGGACAACTCTAAGATTTGGGCCAACTCCATGGTGTACTTGTGTGGTAGTGATGAGCTTGGGCTTTATAACCTTATAGGAATTTGGTTGATAACTAGATGAGAATCCTTGAAGATATTGATGTTCGGATGCTTAATGTAACTAACTCAGGGACAATGAGCCTCATATTGGGCTTCATTTTTGCAATGATTGGACAGATGATATGAGAATCTCATCACATCGATGTTCAAAGTTAAGAGAACTATTCCTACGCCTACCTTTCTTGGAATAGTAGATTATGATTCTTCTCCTATTTAAGAGATAGTCACACCATCAAAGTACATCTCCAAGTGGTGAATGCTAGTATCCCCTAAGTTCATGATTTGTTTATCGGGGAGATCATCACTAAGTAGAGAGTCAGTAGGAAGTGGGTGTGCTACTAAGAAATCCACTAGCGCTTGTCCTTTCACTGCACCGGGGACCGGGGGGGATGAAGGTAATGTCAAATTATGACCATTGTACTTACCATTCGGATAGCTTCGATCATGTCATGAGATACTGTAGTTGATTTATCCTTGAGATTAAATTCACTTTATGAGGAAGCATTTAGTGGTGTAGCTTTTAGGATGCAGAGATTAAAGCTAGGAAATGCTTCTCGGTGGGTGGATAATTAGCTTGAGGGATTAGATGATGATGAGGTAGTAGAGTGCATTTTCTTCCCTTCATCATTGGCTTGGGACAATAAAGCACCAAGGAGTTATCTAATACAACGGTGTAAAGTTTGAGTGGCTTGCCGGGATAGAGCTACTAGAATGATGTCATCGGTAATGTTTGATGTCTTTGAAGGCATGCTCACACTTATCATCCACTTGAACTTGACATCCTTTTTAAAAGTCGAGAATGGCTAACATCTTCAGATGTTGGATATAAAGCATCTTAGATATGCCAACCCCTTGGAATGATCAAGTTGAGTTAAACTTTTAAGGGTGCATTTCTAATATTGCCTTGATCTTCTCAATCTATTTTGATTCCACGTGTCTAATAATAAAGAAACTTTCGAAGCAACTTGCACACTTCATGGGGTTTATTTTGAGGTTAAATTGTCTTAACTATTCAAAAACTACTCTCAAGTCAAAGAGATGGTCTTCCTTTTCTGTACTTTTAACCAGATCATCGATAGCACTTCACTTGATGATGAATGAGTTCATCAAAGATTTGAGTCATGGCCCGCTGGTATGTAGCATCGACATTTTAAGGCTAAAGGCATGACCTTATAGCAATAGATTTGATCGAGGTTCTAAAAGTAGTGTTTTTTTTTTCATCTTAGGGGCCATCTTTATTTATTTATATCGGATGAGTCATCCATGAAATAGAAGACTACATGAGATTTGGCAATGTCCACCATCGACTTGAGATTAGTACTAGAAATTCATCTTTTGGACATTTCTAAAATTGGCATATGTTAATTTGGCCATTCTTTTCTTAAGCGCAATGACAGCTAACGGTAGGGTATTTTCTTCTCATGAAGCCAACATGAATTTCTTCATTTAGAAATGACCTATTGTTATATGTCTAATCGCATGCGTCTAGGAGCTTGCTTGATAGGGTTAGCAGTATGCTCTATTATTAGTTTATAGATCACTATGTTAGGAGCTAATCTAGGCATCTCTTCATAACTCCATGCAAAGTTGTCCTTAAACTCAGTCAATAGCCTAACTAAGTCATTGGTTTCAATTTCATTCAACAAAGAATGAATGTTCCTAAGTTGATTTCCTTGAGCTCGTCGATGGTTGACTTGATCTCTTCTTTGAACTCTAGCGGTGCATCTTTGACTTCAAAATAACCTAGATCATCTGAAGTTTCAAAGCATAGGTATTTATATTAGTTAATGTGATTTGAAAAGGACCTATCGGATTCAAAATGATTGGTGAGGAAGTAATCGTCATCATCATTTGGACCCATCTTTGAATCCTAGTCACGGTCTTGATTGAGAGCTTTTGCATTTGTTCTTCCATATTCTTTCAAGTAGTCGACGTGCTTTGACCAAGTATATGGGATTAACCATTTCTTTGCTAAATTATGAACACAAGGCAAGTACCAATCAAAAGGTAATTCTATTAAATCTTTATATGAATCACCCTTTAGTTCATAAACTTCTTGACTTGAGGATGATGCTCCCCAGAAAGAACCTCTAAGTCTTCATACCTGTGGATGACTTAGGGGCTTCCTTAACAACCAAACCCTTAGCATTTTAAGAGAAATGTGGGGATAACGCTAAGGTTCCCAACTGATTCCTAACTATTTTACATATAGACTTGGATACACTTATGCTTTTCTTTGGATCCTGGTTTTCATCGCTATCTAGCTCAAGTTTCACCTCCAAAGGAATCCACTGCTGAGAAGAGCTGGCTAGTGTGCTAACCATATAAGACTCATCTTATGAACTAGATTCTAAGTCTATATGGATAGCAGGTGTATTCCTGGTAGCTGTGACATATGTTTTATTGGGTAGCCAATAAGGAGGTTTTCACCCCCAGGGCCCTCGGCCTCTTCCTCCTGGTGGAGGTCAAGTCATCTACCCATATGTTTTAATGGAGTAACTTGTGGATGAAATCTAATGTTAGGTTCCACTTCCTCTCTAAGTCTATTTGCTCCCTTTTATTTTCTTTTTATTTTCTCTTTTCTTTTCTTTTCTTTTCTCTTTCTTTTTATTTTTCTTTCTATTTTATTTTTAAATTTTGGCCAAGTTCGATAATACAATTGTTGATTTTGAGGAGGTAGTAAGCGCATCCTCATATATAACCTCATGAACTATAAATGCTTGAGATCTCCTTTGCAACAGTAGATTATCCCACCTCTCACGAACTTCATACACTGATGTAGAGAGGATGAAACTATGTTGTTCTCATGTATCCATGGTCTCCCAAGCAAAGCTTTGAAATATGTATATGAGTAAACTTGGCTTCTCTTCCAATCATCTATCTTTAGCAACACTATGGAGCCTAAGGCTGTTGACCTCACTTTGGAGTGATTCAATCTTCCCATCTTAGACTTAGGAGTCTTCTAGACATTAAGACTTACCTAGTCATAAGACACTTCTAACAATTAGGTAAACACTAACCAAAGCATAAAGACTTAGAAGTGTTAACCATAAGACTAAGTTATGCTATAGGGATTAGGATAATCCACCTACCCTACAACCCAAATCCATTCCATGTTCACCTTCTCAAACCAAATCTCAAGTTTAGTTCAAACATCAAATTCAAATCCAAATCCAAACCAAAATTCCAAAACCAAATGATTGAAGCCCATGATCAAATCCAAACTTGAAACCCTTCCTAAGCCATGACCTATCATGGACTTAGCCAAATCTTAATCCAAATCAATCCAAAATTAATTTTTCCCAAAATGAATTTATCAATCATCTTCTTAAATATAAATCAAATCTACATTAAAATGATCAAAACTAAATCAAATTAAATCAAAACCCTTCCTAAGCCATATGAACTATCCCATGGACTTAGCCAAATCTTAATCCAACTCAAGTCAAACTCAATTGATTTTCTGTCAATCATATTTTCAATCATATTCATAAATTTAAATGAAATATACATTTAAATCAACAAAACTAAATCAAACCAAATCAAAATCTAAACCTATGCCACATGACCCAACTCCATGGACTTAGCCAAATTCCTTTATTCTAAAACCCAAATTTAATTGATTTTCTCATGAATCAATCATACCTCAATCATATTCACAAATATAAACTAAACTAAAAAATAAAATAAACCAAAATAAAACCTAATAATATAAAAACAAAATGAAAAATAAAAAGATAAACCTAAAATAAAATAAAAACTAAAAAAAAAAATAAAAATAAACCAAAATAACTTAAAAAATGAATAAAATTCCTAAAAATGACTAAAAAACCTAAACCTAAAATAATACAAAATAAAATAAACATAAAACCCAAATGACTTGAATCAATAACCTAAATTACCAAACAAACCAAATAACTTACCCTAAAACTAACCTAAACTGATCTAAACTAAAATTAAACCTCTACCAAACCACAACCAAAAACTAATCAACTTTGACCTGATTTGACCAAACCCTAACCATGGCCCTGACCATGACCTGAAAAACCTAAAAAACCAAATGTTAAACCTAAATTGACCACTAAACATTCAAATTGACTAAACCTAAACCTACCCTACCCTCCCAACCCTGACCCTAAATTGACTCTAAAACCTAAAACCAAATCAAATTAAATAAATCAAAAAAATAAAATAGAAACCCAAACCAAACAATTTGGCCTAAACTGACTATAAAATAAATAAATGAAAATATAAATTAACAAAATAATAAAATAAACTTATGATAATAAAATAAAATTAAACTAAATCCCAAACTTAAACTTGACCACAAACTGACCACCCATTACTGACCTAAACTAAATCAACCCTAAACTAACCTAACTCCCTAAACTAACCTGCACTCTACTGACCCCAGTGGTCTAAACCTAACTAAATGGTGACTACCCCAACTTTGATTCTCTTTACCACTCCTGACCACACCCAAACCCAACTCACTACCACTCCAAATCCTAACCCACCCAAGACCATACACTGATGAAACTCCTAACCCTCCACTGACTCTAACCCTACCTCCTACCCTACCAACCTATCCTTCCAGCTTCTAATCTGACTCAAAATCAACCATTCACCCACCTACCACTCCTCAACTACTGCCTCACTCCTAACTTAAATCTGACTCCCCAACATTCAAAGGACCAATGAACTAATCTTTCCTAAACCCACTATGATCATCTGACCTATCCCTCCACTACCCCAAATCCCTCCTAACCCTAATGCTAAATAAAAATGCTACCAAAAAACTAAATGAGCTTACTTTTAAACCTCCTACTTAAATACTCCACCAATACTAAACTATCACATGAATCAATCTCCATGACCTACCCTAGCCAACCACGGACCACAACCCTACCAAGACTAACAATAAACCTTACTAAACTGGAATTCCATAAAGAGCTAAATAATTAAAATGAAATATAAATACCTCATTTAACAAAATAATACCTAAACTTACTTAAAAATAATAAATAAAGTAAACTAAATAAATAAATAAAACCTAAACTAAACTAAATAAAATAAACATAAATAAAAAAACCTAAAATAAAATAAAAAAATGAAAAATAAAAATAAAATAAAACTAAATTAAATAAAATAAAACTAAATAAATCCTAACCTAAAAAAAATAAAAATAAATAAAATAAAACAAATTTAAAACTAACCTTAATTATAAAAAACCTAAATAATACATAAAAAAATTAAAATAAAACTAAAATAAAATAAAAAATTAAACTAATCTTTAAAATAAAAAAATAACTATAAATTTTAAAATAACATAAAATTAATCCCAAAACCCATTAAAACCATTAAAAGTAACTCTTATAATTAACCAAAATAATGAGCCTAAAACCCTTCTAAACCACAACTACTAAAATAACCCAAATAATTTTAATAATGATTAAACCCAAACCCAAAATATAAAAACCAAAACATCAAATACTTAAAATAAGAAATGAAAAACCAAAATTATGAAAATATAAATTAATAAAAATAATAAATAAAACTTCTAAAATATAATATTCTTAAATGACCAAACTAATTTTTTCCATTATTCCAAAATTTAATTATATCCTCCTAAATACCATAAAAATATACTTATATGCTATTCATATTCTTACCTAATTATCAAACAAATCTAACATAAATACCACAACTAATCAACCATAATAATTTACCCTATATAACCCTTTCCCTAAAAATAAAATCAAACTCTCTAATCCAAAATTTCCACCCTTAAATGTCTACTAAATCCTAAATAAAATAAAACCTAAATCAAAAATAACCTACTTAAAAAAATGAAATAAATTTAAAATAAAAATAAACTATAATAAAATAAATAAAACCTATCTAAACTAAAAAAAATTAAATAAAACCTAAAAAAATAAAAACCTAAATAAACTAAAAAACTAATCATAAAATAAAAAATAAAATAAAACTAAATCAAATAAAATAAAGAATAAATAAATAAAATAAAAAAAAAACCTAAAATAAATAAAATTAAACCTAAACCTTAAACTAAAAAAAATGAAAAAATAACATAAATCTAAATTAAAATAAACTAAACTAAAATAAACCTAAACCTAAAAACCCTAAACCACCTAAACCTTAAACCTAAAACTAAACCCTAAACTCTACCCTAAAAACCTATAAACCTAAACTAAACTAAATAAAACCTACAAATAAAATAAATAAGAAAACCTAAACATAAATAAAATAAAAAAATAATAAATAATAAAAACCTAAACTGAAACCTAAACCTAAATCTAAACCTAAAGGTAAAAATAAAATTAAGTAAACTATAAAACCTAAATTAAAAAAAAGTGAATAAAAACCTAAACTAAAATAAAAGAATAAACATAAAAAATAACCTAAATGTATAATAAAAATAAAATCAACCTAAAATAAAATAAAATAAGAATAAAATAAACCTAAACCTAAGCAATAAACCTAAAAATAAATAAAAATAAAACTAAACCTTAAAAGAAAAACAAAATAAACCTTAAAATAATAATAAATAAACCTAAAGCAAAATTTAAATAAACTAAACTAAAATAAATAAAACCGAACCTAAACATAAAAATAAACTAAAATAGCCCTAAACTAAATAAAATAAAATAAATGAAAAAACCAAACCTAAAATAAACCTCAAATATAAACCTAAACCTAATCCTAAAAATGTAAAATAAAACCTATAAACCTAAAAAAATAAAATATAAACTAAGCTTAAAATATAAAATAAAACTTAAACTAAAAATAAAATAAAAATAAACTAAACTAAAAAATAAATGTAAACGTAAACCTAAACCAAAAAAAAACTAAATAAAAAATTTAAACTAAAATAAATAAACATAAAATAAATAAACTAAACTAAAAAAAATAAACCTAAATAAATATATAAAATAAATTAGATAAACTAAATAAACCTAAACCTAGTTCTTTTAATTTTTTTTAAAAAATCCCTAAAACCTAAACCCTAAACAATATTCTAAACCCTAAACTCTAATTAACTTGTACCTAACAACCCTAAAACTAACTAATCCTGACCACACCTAAACTGACCTCCAATTAACTATACAAACCTTACTAAGCTACTGATTTAAACCTGATCTCCACAAAATCCTAACCACTCGTTAACCTAACCTACCTGGGCTAACTTAAATCACATTAAACCCCTAAATCTGAATACTAGGCAACTACCACCCAGCCACACTCCCTCTTACTGAGGCCACTAGACCACTGAGCCTACCACAGGCCTACTGAGAACTCCACTACGAAACTGACTAAACCTAATAACTGACCTAAACTAACCACCCTGGGCCCTTACTGACCATCTAAAACCCTGAACACCTTACTCCCAGGCCACACCTAAAATGGACCAAAATCCTAAACCAAAACAAAACCACTAAATCTAAAATGTAAACCCAACTCTAAAATAAACCATAAACATAGAAAACTAAACCCTAAAAAAAACCTAAGACTATATTAAACCTAAAAATTAAAATATAAATAAACCCATAAATAAAATAAATTAAAAAACCTAAACTATAAAATAAACCTAAACTAAAATTAAACTAAACATAAAAAATAAAATAAAATAATAAATAAAACTAAATTAAATAAAATAAATAAACCTAAACTAAATAAAATAAAATAAACCTATAAAATAAAAAAAATAAAAAAAAAATAAATGTAAATAAAATAAAATAAACATAAAAATAAAATAAAATGTAAAATAACCAAAATAAAAAAAATAATTAAAACTAAACCTAAACCAAACTTAAAGAAAAAAAAACCTAAACTAAAAATAAAACAAAAGAAATAAACCTAAACTAAATAAAACTAAACTAAAATAAATAAAACTTAAACAATCCTAAAACCCAAAATAACCCTGAGCCCTAAACCCTAAAATAAACCCACAAACCTAAACCCCAACTCTAAACCTACCCAAACCATACCTAAACCCCAACCACCAAAAACCAAAAAACTAAACTAAACCTAAATAAAACCTCCAAAATACATAATCAATCTATATAACCTAAAATAAAATAAAGAAACTTAAACCTAAATAAAATAAATTAAAATAAAGAAAACCTAAACTAAACCTAATCCACTAAACCTAAACAAATTAATAAAATCTAAATTAATAAAATTAAATAAAAACACTTCTAATAAAATAAATGCCTGATGTAAACCTAAACATAAGAAAATAAAATCAATAAAAAAAACAAAGAACCTAAACTAGAAACTTAAAATAAATAAAAAATAAACCTAAACTAATAAATTAAACATAAACCTACTAAATAAATGAAGCAAACTAAATAAAAACTTAAACCAAATATAAATATAAACAAAACCTAAAATATAAAGTAAATAAACTAAAATAAACCTAAACCTAAAAGAAACCTAAAATAAAACCTAAACCTAAACTAAAATAAAATAAAACCTAAATACCAAAATAAAATAAAACATAAACCTAAAAATAAAATAAAAAATAAAACTAAACTAGAAAAAATAAACCTAAACCTAAACTAAACCTAAAAAATAAAATAAATAAAGATAAAATAAAATAAAATAAAACAACCTACAAAAATATAAAATAAACTAAATAAATTAAATAAAACCTCTTTTCTATTAAAATAAAATAAAATCTAAACCCAAAACTAAAATAAATAACCACAAAAAAACCATAAAAAACTAAAATAAACCCTAAGCTAAAACTAAACTAAAAAACCAACCCCAAACTAAAAAACTAAAAAACTAAAAACTCTAAATAAACTCTAAAACCAGCAAACCACAAACTTCTAAACTCTAATCTAAATAAACTAAAAACATAAAATAAACTAAACTAAATAAACCTAAAATAAACCCTAAAGCTAAGAAAACTAATAAACTAACCTAAAACTAGATAACTAACCAAAAAAATAAAAAAACTGAGCCTAAACCAACTAAAAAACTAAACAGACCCTAAATAAACCCAAACTTAATACCTAACCCACCTAAAGATAATTCTAAACCAAAATAAAAAAACCCTAAACCTTAAACCTGAGCCCTAAAACAAACCACAATAATAAATAAACTAAACCCAACTCCTAAAACCTAGGCCCAAAACCCCCAAAACCCTATACCTAAACTATACCTTTAAACTAAACCTAAACTTAAACTAAATAAACAAAATAAATAAAATAAAAAAACTAAAAAAAAACCAAACTAAAACTAAAGAAAATGAAGCTAACCTAATCCTATAAATAAAATAATATCAAAATAAAATAAATTAAAATAAAATAAATAAAACCTAAAAAATAAAATAAACCTAAAATAAAACTTAAATAATAAAAACTATAAAATAAAACTAAAATAAAATAAATTAAAATTAAAAAAAACTTGAAAAAATAAACCTAAAATAAAACTTAAAATATAAAAAAATTAAACCAAAATCCCTAAACTAAAATCCTAAAAAATTAACAAAATAAAATAAACATAAATAAAAAATATCTAAACTATAATAAATAAAACCCTAAACTAAACCAAAACCTAAAACCCTAAAATAAACCTATATAAACCCTAAAAAACCCTAAACTAAACTCAAAAATAAAAAACCAAAACCTAAACTAAATAACTAAATAAAATAAATAAAAAAATAAAAAATAAAAAATAAAAATAAAAATAAAATCTAAACCTAAAAAACCTAAACCTAAATAAAATAAAATAAAAAATATTAAATTAACAAAAATAAAATAGATAAAAACCTAAACTTAACTAAAAAAATAAAATAAACCTAAAAATAAAAAACCTAAATAAAATAATACCTAAATGTAGAATAGAAATAAAATAAACTTAATAAAATAAAATAAAACTAAATAAAAACCTAAACCTAAACAATAAACCTTAAAAAACCTAAAATTAAATAAAAAAATAAACCTAAACCCTAACAAAAAACCTAAAAAAAAAAACCAAACCATAAACTAAACTAAAATTAATAAAACATAAAACTAAACCAAAAATAAATAGACCTAGTTAAACCTAAACTAAATAAAATTAAATAAACTAGAAATAAACCTAAACCTAAACTAAAAATAAAATCTTAAAATAAACCTAAAATAAAACCCTAAAATAAAAAATACAAAAAAAATAATAGCAAATCTTAATTTAAAACCCTAAACCCTAAACCTACCTAAACCCAAACAATAACCTAAACTAAACCCTAAACTCCCTAAGATAACTAAACCTCAATAATCCTAACCTAAACCTTAAACTTAAACCCTAAACCTAAACTAAACTACACTAAATAAATCTAAACTAAATACCTAACCAAACAATAACCACTGAGCCTAGCCAGATCTACTAAACTACTAACTTAAAGATTAAACCATCTTATAAACTCCTGTTAACCCTAACTGAAACTAGAGATCACCCTAACCTACACTCTAAAAACCCTAAAAAAACTAAATAAAAACTTAACCAAACCTAAACCATAAACCCTATATACCCTGAGCCCTAAACCCTAAACCTAAACCTAAAAAACTGATAAAAATAAACTATAAACCTTAAATAAAGCCAACCTAAACTTAAACTAAAAATAAATAAAAAAAAAAAACCTAAACCTAAATAAAATAGAAACCTAAACTAAAACCTAAACTTAATCCAAAACCTAAACCTAAAAATATAATAAAATAAATACCTAAATCTAAAAATTAACCTAAAAATAAAATCAAAATAAATAAAATTAAACTCAACCCTATAAAAAAAAATCCTAAAACCTAAAATAAACAAAATAAAATAAACATACACCTAAACTTAAACAAACTAAACTAAAATAAATAAACCCAAACTCTTAAACCTTAAACCTAAAACTAAAAATAACAAAACCTAAACTAAAACCTAAAAATAAAATAAATAAAACCTAAACCTAAAGAAAATAAAAAATAAAATAAAATAAAAATCTAAATGTAAACTTGGAAATAAAATAAAATATAAAGTATAAAATTAACTAAAATAAAAAAAGTTAAAACCTAGACTAAACTACAAATAAAATAAACTAAAATAAAATAATACCTAAATGTAAAATAAAAATAAAATAAACCTAAAATAAAATAAAATGAAAACTAAATAAAAATCTAAACTTAAATAGTAAACTTAAAAAAAACCTAAAAAAACCTAAACCCTAAAAAAAATAAAAAAAAACTAAACCTAAAAAAAAAACCTAAACCTAAACTAAAATAAATAAAACTGAAACTTAAACCTAATATAAACTATACCTAAACTTAAACCAAAACAAATTAAAATAAAATAAACTACAAATAAACCTAAACCTAAACTAAAAAGCTAAAACTTAAACCTAAAAAAATAAAATAAAAACCTAAACCTAAACTTAAAATAAAAAAAATAAAATAAAAAAAATAAAATAAAAATAAAACTAAACTAAAAAATAAACATAAACTTAAAAACCTAATAAATAAACTAAAATAAAAAAACTTAAACTAAAAGAAATAAACATCCAATAAGTAAAATAAAATAAATAAAAAAATAAACCTAAATAAAAATATAAAATAAACTAAATAAACTGAATAAACATAAACCTATAGGTTTACTTACTTTAAAAAAAAACTCTAAACCTATAGGTTTACTTTAAAAAAAAACTCTAAACCTTAACCCCTATACACTAAACACTAAATCCTAAACCCTAAACCCTAAACCCTAAAATAAACATACAAACTACAACCTTAAACCCTAACCCTAACCCTAACCCTAAATCCTAAACCCTAAACCATAAAACTCTAAACTCTATACCTCAACCTAAACCCTGTCTAACAAACCCTAACCTAACAAACTCTAAACCCCAAAATCCTAAACCTTAAAACCTAAACACTGAACCCTAAACCCTAAACACTAAACCCTAAATCCTAAAAACCTAAAAACCTAAATCTAAATTAAATAAAAGATAAAAATAAAATAAATAAAAAAACCAAAACTTAAATAAAATAAATAAAATAAAATAAAATAAAAACTAATGCTAAACTAAAATAAATATAAAAATTAAAACTAAAAATAAAATAAAATAAAATAAAATAAAAAAACTAAAATGAAATAAAAAAAAACTATATAAAAAAAAATAAAATGAATTTAAGAATAGAAAATCTAAATAAAATAAAAACTAAACATACAATAAAAATAAAATAAACCTAAAATAAAATATAATAAAACTAAACCTAAAGCTAAAAGTAAAATAGAATAAAAATTAAAAACTAGACTAAAATAAAGTAAATAAAAACCTAAACTAAACTAAAAAAAAACCTAAAATAAAAAGAACAAAATAAAATAAAAGCTAAACCTAAAATAAACATTAATTAAGCCTAAAATATAATAAAAAAAAAAAAAAAAAACCTAAGCCTAAAATATAAACCTACACTAAGAAAAACCTAAAGCAAAATATAAAATAAAATAAGCAAAATAGAATAACGCAAAATTAAAATAAACTAAACTAAAATAAATAAAACCTAAACTTAAACCTAAAATAAACTAAACCTAAACCTAAACCTAAACTAAATAATATAAAATAAGCAAAAAATAAACCTTAACCTAAGCTAAAAAATTAAACCTAAAAATAAACCTAAAATAAAAACCTAAAACCTAAACTTAAAAAAATAAAATAGAAACTTAATCCTAAACTTAAAATTAAAAAATAAAACCTAAACCTAAAAAGTAACTAAAAAATAAATCTAAACCTAAACCTAAACCTTAAAAATAAAAAAAAATAAAAAAACCTACGCTAAAATAAATAAACTTAAAATAAATAAACTAAATTAAATAAACTAAAATAAATAAATAAATAACTACCCTAAACCCTACCCCTAAACCTTAAAAACCCTAAACCCTAAACCTTAAACTATAAACTCTAGACCTTAAACAACCCCAAACCATAAAATCCTAAACCCTAAACCCAAACCCTAAACCTCAAAACCAACCTAAACACATTAAACCCTAAAACCATAAACCATAAACCCTAAACCTAAAATAACCCTAAACCCCAAGCTATCCCTAAACCCTAAACCCTAAAATCTAAAAACCCTAAAGCCTAAAAATAATACCATAAACCCTAACCCTATTGGAAGTGCTAGTGGATATGGAGGCAAGATCTAGAGGTGGAGGATATTAAGGTGCTAATGGACCTGGAGGTGCTAGTGGATATGGAGATGGTGGTTTTGGAGGAGAAAGGAGTGATAGAGGTTACAACTATGGTGATGGTAGAGGTATAGATTAGAGATATGATGGAGGATCCCACTACTCATGAGAGGGTGGTTTTGGAGAGAAATGAAGAATGGTCAATCTAATGCATGGAATTGGGTCTTTATAGTAAAAGATGATTCTAGTTATCTAGGGTATTTGATCTACTCTATACGTGTTCATTTTTTTTGTATGTCATCACATCTTAGAAAACTTGTTACTTGTTGAAATTGAAACAAAGTAATGTTGAATCTAAATTTCTTCTCTATTAAAAAAAATCTTAAACCCTAAAACCCTAAACCCTAAACAAAAACCTAAACCCTAAACCTTAAACTGTAAAAACTATAAAACCCTAACCCTAAACCCTAAACTTTAAATCCTAAACTCTAACCCCTAAATCCTAAACCCTAAACTAACCTAAACTCTAAACCCTAAAGCCTAAACTAACCTAAATCCTAAACCTGAAACTAACCTAAACCCTTAACCCTAAATCCTAAACCCTAACTAACCTAAACCCTAAATCCTAAACCTTAAAATAAAAACCAAACATAAAATAAACATAAAAAAAGCTAAAATAAAATAAAATAAAAAATAAATAAAAACATAAACAAAAAAAGAAATCAAAAATTAAAACCTAAAATTAAATAAAAAATAAAACCTAAACCTAAAATAAACAAAATAAAATAAACCTAAACATAAGCTAAAATAAATTAAATTAAAATAAAGAAAATTTAAACCTGAACCTAAAATAAACAAAAGCTAAACTCTAAACTAAATAAAATAAAATAAACTAAAAATGAACCTAATTCTAAACTATAAATTAAAACATAAAAATAAACATAAAATTAAAACATAAAACCTGAACCTAAAAAAACAAAATAAAAACCAAAAAATAAACCTAAAAATAAAAAATAAAACATAAACTTAAAAATTAAAATTTAAAAAAAAAACAAACTAAAAAATAAGCATAGACTAACACATTATCCAAAAAAAATTAAATAAAAAACCTAAACTAAAATAAATAAATTTAAACATAAATAAAATAAAATAAAACATAAGTAATAAAATAAAACCATAGATGAAATAAATTAAATAAACCAAACCTTACTAGCTTTTTTTTTAAAAAAACCATAAACCTAAACCACTCACTCTAAACTAAACCCTAAACCTGGACCATAAACCTACAACCCTAAACCTCTTCCCTAAACCTAAACCCTAAACCATAAACCTAAACCTCTAAACCCTCCCTCTCTAAATTAACCTAAACCCCCATATACCCTAAACACTAAACTCACTCCCTAAACCTTAAATGTGAAACCCTAAACTAAACCCTAAACCTAAACTCCCTCCACACAAAACCCACCCTGGGCCACTGGGCTCCAAAACTACTAAACTAAACTGGGCCCACCACCCTAAAGCTAAATCTAAACCCACAACACTACCACCACCACTAAAGCCCTGACCCAAGCTGACCTGGGCCCCACCCTCTTGGGCCACATTAAATGAAATGCTAATCCTAAACATTAAACCCTAAACCAGGCTAAGCTAAACCCTAAACCCTAAAAACCATAAACCATAAAATGGAAAACCTAAAATAAAAGAAATATAAAACCTAAAACCTAAATATAATAATAAAATAAATAAAATAAAAACCTAAACTAAAATGGACTTAAACCTAATAATAAAATAAAATAAAAATTAAAATAAAGTAAAATATAATAAATAAAATCTTAAACTAAACTAAAAATAAAATAAACCTAAGAATAAAAAAAAATAAAACTAAGATTAATAATAAATGTAAAATAAAATATAATAAACTTTAAATAAATTAAAATAAAACCTAAACCTAAAAAATAAACCTAAAAATAAATAAAAAATAAAACCTAAACCTAAAATAAACATATAATAAATAAAATAAAATAAACCTAAACCTAAACTAAAATAAACTAAACTAAAATAAATAAAACTTATCCTAAAATTAAAATAAACTAAACCTAAACCTAAACTTAGACTAAATAGAATAAAATAAACTAAAAATAAACCTAAACCAAGCTAAAAAATAAAGACTAAAAATAAACATAAAACTTAAACATAAAAAATATAATAAAAACCTAAACCTAAAAATAAAAAATAAAACCTAAAACTAAAAAATAAAAATAAAACTCAACTAAAAAATAAACTTAAACCTAAACATAAACTTAAGAAATAAACTAAAATAAAAAACCTAAACTAAAAGAATTAAACTTAAAATAAATAAACTAAAATAAATAAAAATAAAAAATAAACCTAAATAAAACTAGAAAATAAAGTAAACTAAAATAATTAAAAAAATAAACTTAATATACTAGAAAAGCTTAAACCTATAGATTTACTTAATTTTTTTAAAAATAAAACATTAAACCCTAAATCCTAAACCCTAAATCCTAATCCCTAAACCCCAAAAAACACTAAACCATAAAGCCTAAACCCTAACCCTAAACATTAAACCCTAAAAACATAAAGACTAACACTTTAAACCCGGAACTCTAAACCTTAAATCTTAAACCCTAAACCCTAATCCTAAAGCCTAAATGCTAAATCCCAAATCCTAAAACTAAACCTAAAGTAACTAAATAAATTATAAAATAAACCTAAACCCTAAAACCTAATAAATCTAAACCAAAACCCAAACCCAAAGAATGAGCAGAACCTTGATGGCAGGAACATGACCGTCAACTAGGATCAGTCTAGATTAGGTGGTGGAGGCGAAGGTGGAGGTGGCAGTTATCACAGTGGTGGTGGGGGATCTAGACATGCTGGTGGATATGGAGGTGGTGGTCGGAGTAGTGGTGGTTATGGTGGTGGGAGGAACGATGGAGGTTACAGTCGTTATATTGGTGGGGGGAGGGATCAGGGATATGATGGTAGATCCTACTACTCGAGGTCGGGTGGTTCTGATGGGAATTGGAGAAATTAAAGAACTTCTAATTTGATCTACTATTTATGGAACTGTGTTTTTGCAGTAGAGATAGTTCTAGTTATTTAAGGTTTTATATTTTCTATATGCGTGCTCATTTTTAAACTATGTTGTTTCTTATTTCTTAGAAAACTTGGTGTGTTACTTGGTTGATGAATTATAAAAGAAGAAATGTTGAATCTGAATTCATTCTCTATTAAAAAAAACCAAAAACCTTAAACCACAAACCTAAAACCTAAACTTTACACCTAAACCTAAAATCCCATAACTTAAACCTCTAAACTCCAAAATCTAAACAAAACCTTAAACCTTAAACCACACAAGACATAAATAAACCCTAAACCCTATATCCCACCCTAAATCCCAAACCATAAACCCTAAACTATAAATTAACCCTAAACCATAAACCATAAACCCTAACCCTAAACCCTAAACCCTAAAAACCTAAAAGATAAAACCCAAACTAAATAAAACTAAAAATAAAGAAAATAAAAAATTAAACCTAAATAAAATAAAAAATACAATAAGATAAAACATAAATTAAAATCTAAACCTAAACTTAAACCTAAGCCTAAACCTAAATATGAAATAAAATAAAAATAAAAATTAAACTAAATTTAAATAAATAAAGACCAAAACATATAAATAAAATAAACCTAAATAAAATAAAAAACTAAACATAAAACAAAAATAAAATAAACATAATATAAAATAAAATAAAAACTAAATAAAAACCTAAACCTAAAAAATAAACATAAAAATAAAACCTAAAAATAAATAAAAAATAAAATGTAAACCCTAAACTAAAAAAAACCTAAACCTCAAATAAATTAAATAAAATAAATCAAATGTAAACTAAAATAAATAAAACTAAACTAAACATAAAATAAAATAAACCTATACCCTAAAATAAATAAAATAAAATAAACTAAAAATAAGCTTAATCCTAAACTAAAAAATAAAACCCAAAAATAAGCCTAGAATAAAGACATAAAACCTAAACTTAAACCTAAAAATAAATAATAAAACCTAAACCTAAAAAATAAAATAAAAATAAAACTAAACTAAAAAATAAACATAAACCAAAACCTAAACCTAAAAAATAAACTAAAATAAAAAACCTAAACTAAAATAAATAAACTTGAAAAAAATAAACTAAACTAAATAAAAATAAAAATAAACCTAAATAGAAAAAATAAATTAGATAAACCTAAACCTATTGGTTTACTTAATTAAAAAAAAAACCCCCCAAACCCTAAAACCTACACCTAAACCATAAATCCTAAACCCTAAACCCTAAACCCCAAACACTAAAACAAATCATAAACCCTAAACCCCAAATCGTAAACCCTAAAACCCTAAAGCCCTTAAAATAAAACTGCTAAACCCTACCCTAAACCCTAAACCCTAAACCCTAAACCAAATAAAACCTAAACCATAAACCCTAAAACCTAAACCCTAAACTCCCAAACCCACCTTCTAAACCCTAATCCTCCTAAACTCCTAAACCCTAAACCCTAAACCCTAAAAAACCTAAACCCTAAACTAAACCTAAATCAAATCAAGAAAGCATAAACCTAAATAAAAAATTAAAATAAAATAAAACATAAACTCAAACTAAACCTAAACCTAAAAATAAAATAAACCTAAGAATTATAAAATCTAAATAAAATAAAACTATGTAAAATAAAAATAAAATAAACCTATAATAAAATAAAATAAAACTAAATAAAACCTAAACCTAAAAATAAACCTAAAAATAAATAAAAAACCTAAAGCCTAAACTAAAAAAATAAACCTAAAATAAAATAAAATAAATAAAATAAAAATAAACCTAAAATAAACTAGAATAAATAAGAACTAAACCTAAAATTAAGATACTAAACCTAAACATAAACCTAAACTAAATAAAAAAAAAAAACTAAAAATAAAATAAACCTAAACCTAAAAAAATAAAATAAGAACCTTAACCTAAACCTACACATTAAAAATAATACCTAAACAAGCAAAATAAAATAAAAATAAAACTCTACTAAAGTTAACCTAAACCTAAGCTAAAACAATAAAACTTAAAACAAACCTAAAATAAAACCTAAAACTTACCCTAAAAAAATAAAATAAAACCATAACCTAAACCTAAAAAAATAAAACTTAAACCTAAAAAAAACTAAAAAATAAACCTAAACCTAAACCTAAAAAATAAACTAAAATAAAAAAGCTAAACTAAAATAATTAAACCTAAAATAGATAAATTAAATTAAAAAAATAAAAAATAAACATAAATAAAAATAAAAAATAAAATAAATAAACTAAATAAACCTATACCTACTAGTTTACTTAATTTAAAAAAACCCTAAACAACAAAAGTAACCCTAACCCCTATACCTACAAAACTAAACCAACAACCTTAAGTCCTATACTCTGAACCCTAAAAACCCTAAACCCTAATCCCTAAACTCTAGACCCTAAACCCTAAACCCTAAACCTAACCCTAAACCCTAAACCCTAAAAGCATAAACTTTAAAACCCTAAACCCTAAACCCTAAACCCTAAACTCCAAACCCTAAACCTAAACCTAAAGTAACTAAATAAATTAAAAAATAAACCTAAACCCTAAAACCTAATAAACTTAAACCTAAACTTAAACCCTAAGAATGGGCAGAACCTTGATGGCAAGAACATCAATCAACCGTGCTCAATTTAGATCTAAGAGTGGAGGAGAAGGGGTGGCAATCGAGTGGACGTGAGGGATCCGGAGGTCTGGTGGATATGGTGGTGGTGGTGGTGGAACACCTGGAGGCAGGAAGAGGGACGGAGGTTTCATTCATGATGGTGGTGGAGCGAGAGAACGGGGATATGATGGTGGATCCTGCTAGTTGAGAGGTCGAGGTGGTTCTGATGGAAACTAGACAAATTGAAGAACGGTCGATCTGATCTGCTGCTTATGGAACTCTGTCTTTACAGTATAGACAGTTCTAGTTTTATAGGGTTTTGATTTATTCTATGTGCTCATTTTTTATCTATCATCATGCTTATGTCTTAGAGAACTTGGAGTGTTACTTGGCTGATGAAATAAAAAGAAGAAATGTTGAATGTGGATATGTTCTCTATTAAAAAAAAGCCAAAAACCCTAAACCCTAAACTAAAACCTAAACCTTAATCCTAAAACTTAAACCCTAAACCCTAAACCTAATATATATATATATATATATATATATATATATATATATATATATATATATATATATATATATATATATATATATATATATATATATATATATAATAAAATAAAACCATAACCCTAAATGCTAAACCCTAAAACTAACCTTAAACCCTAAACCTACAACCTTAAACCCTAAACCTTAAACCCTAAAACCCTAAACTCCAAACCCTAAACCTTAAACCCTAAACCCTAAAAATAAACTAATAAAACATAAAACTAAACTAACTAAAACTAAAACTAAAACTAATAAACTAATAATAAACAAAAAAACTAAAAATAAACTAAAGCAAAAACTAGTAAAACTAACTAAGCTAAATTAACTAAATAATAACTAAAAAACTAATAAATTAATAATAACAAAAATTAACTAAACTAATAAACAAACTAATAACTAAATTAAACATAAACAAAAGAACCCAACAAATAAACTAACTAAAAATAAACTAAACTAATAAAACTAATAAAAACTAAACTAAACATAAACTAATAACCAAAATAAAACTAATAAACTAACTAAACTAAACCTTAAACATAACTAACCTAATAAATAACCAATAACTAAACTAAATAACTAAACTAAAAGTAAACTAACTAATAATAAGCTAAAACAAATAAAAAAATAACTAATAAAATAATAATAAAACTAACTAATAACTAAACTAAACTACTAAACTACTAACTAAAATAATAACTAAAACTAATAATAAAACTCAAAAAACTAATAAAAATAAAATAAAAATAATAACTAACACTAAACTAATAAACTAATAATAAACTAAAAAATAAAATAACTAAACTAATAATAATAATAATAAATTAATAATAAATTAAATAAGAAATAAAAAAATAAATAAACTAATAATAATAAAACAAACATAATAAAACTAATAATAATATAATAATAAAACTAACTAAACCGATATAGTAATAACTAATAATGATAAAAAATAAGCTAAACTAAAAACTAATAATAACTAAAAAAACTCTAAATAATAATAAAACCTAATAACATTAAAACTGACTAAACTAATCTAATAATAATAATAAGCTAAATAATAAATACCTACAACTAAACTAAACTAAACAATAAATTAACTAAACTAATAAAAAATAATTAACTAAATAAAAATTAACTAATAAAACTAATAATAATTAACTAATAATAAAATTAATAAGAACTAAACTAACTAAATAAATAACTAATAACTAAAAACTAAACTAATAATAATAACTAATAATAATAATAATAATAATAATAATAATAAAATAATAATAATAATAATAATAATAATAATAATAATAATAATAATAATAATAAATAAATAAAATAACTAAAACACTAAACCCCAAAATTAATTAATAAAACTAATAATAATAAAACTAATAATAACAAACTAAACTAAGTAAAATAAAAATAAAATAATAAACTAATAATAACTAAAACAATAACTAAAACTAATAAACTAATAATAAAAACTAAACTAATTAATAACTAATAAAAAATAAAAATAATATAACTAAAAACTAATAACTAAAAACTAATAACCAATAACTAATAAATTAATAAACAAACTAATAAACTAAACTAATAATAATAAAATTAATAAACTAAATAACTAAACTAAATAATAATAATAAGCAATAATAATAACCTAAAATTTAAACCTAAACCTAAATCTAAAAGCAAAATAAACGAAAAATAAAAACCAATTTAAAATAAAATAAATAAAAACCTAAACAAAACCAAAAAATAAAATAAACTTAAAAATAAAAAACCTAAATGTAAAATAAAAATTACCTAAAATAAAATAAAATTCAAACTAAATAAAACCTAAACCTCAAAAAATAAACCTAAAAATAAAACCTAAAAAAAACAAAAGCTATTCCATAAACTAAAAAAAATCTAAACATAAAATAAACTAAATAAAATAAACCTAAACCTAAACTAAAATAAACTAAAGTAAAACAAATAAAACCCCAAAAAGACCTAAATTAAACCTGAGAATAATAAACCTAAATAAAATGAAAACCAAATAAAATAAAAAAATAAACCTAAAATAAACCTAAAATAAAATAAAATAAAAACCTAAACATAAACCTAAAACTAAAGAAAAAAATCTAAACCTAAAATAAAAAAATAAACCTAAACCTAAACTAAAATAAAATAAACTCAATAAAAAAAACCTAAAGCTAAACCTAAACCTAAACCTAAACTAAATAAAATAAAAAAAAACTAAAAATAAACCTAAACCTAAACTAAAAAATTAAACCTAAATTAAAAACCAAAAACCCCAACCTAAAACCAAAACCTAAACCTAAAAATAAAAAATAAAATCTAAACCTAAAAAATAAAATAAAAATAAAACTAAATTGAAAAGTAAACTTAAACCTAAACCTAAAAATAAAATTATAACCTAAACCTAACCCTAAATATAAAAAATAAAACCTAAACCTAAAAAATAAAATTAAAATAAATCTAAACTAATAAATAAACGTCAACCTAAACCTAAATAATAATCTAAAATAAAAAACCTAAATTAAAATAAAAAAGCTAAAATAAATAAACTATGCTAAATAAAAATAAAAATAAACCTAAATGAAAAAAATAAACTAAACTAAAATAAATAAAAACATAAACTAAGTAAACATAAACCTATTAGTTTACTTATTTTAAAATAAATTTAAAATAAAATAAAAAACCCAAACCCTAAAAGTAACACAAACCCTAAAGCCAAGCCAAACCCCAAACCCTAAATCCTAAAACCTGACCACAAACACTTAATTTTACCTCAGGCCTTAACCCTAAAAACCTAAATCCTAACCCCAAACAACCACACAAAGCTAAAACCTAAACTAAACAAAATAAAACATAAAATTAAAAAATTAAAAAAACATGAATAAAATAAAGAAATAAAATAAAATAATAACCTGAACTAAAACCTAAACTAAAACCTAAAAAAAAAAAAAAAAATAATATAAACTAATCTAAAATAAAAATAAATAAAAACTTAAACTAAAGAAAATAAAATAAAATAAACTAAATAAAAAACCTAAATAAAATAAAATAAATAAAAATACCTAAATAAAAAATAAAATAAAAGTAAATAAATCCCACTAAAAAATAAAAAAAATAAAACCTAAAATACTATTCACTAAAAATTAAAAAAAACAAAGATAAAAAATAATATATAAACCAAAACCTAAGCTATAAATAAACATAAGATAAAATAAAACCCAAAGTTATTTAAAATAATCCTCATAAATAAAAAAACTTAAATAAAATAAAATTAAATAAACTAAAATAAAATAAAAAAACTAAATAAAATCCTAAACTTAAAATAAAACCTAAAATAAATAAAAAAATAAAACCTAAACCTAAACTAAAACCTAAACTTATAATAAAAATGATATATAAAAAATAAAATAAACCACTTAAACTAAAATAAATAAAATAAAAAAACATAAAACCTAAACATAAAAATAAAGAATTAAAAACCTAAACATAAACATAAAAATATAAATAAAACCTAAAAAAAATAAAATTAAAATAATGCTGAAAATAAACCTAAACTACATAAAAAATAAACTAAAATAAAAACCTAAATGAATAAAAATAAATTAAAATAAATACAAATTAAAAATAAACTTAATAAATAAACTAAAATAAAAATAACTAAACCTAAACCTCTTGGTTTGCTTAATTTTTTTTAAAACCAGTAAACCCTAAACAATAAAATAAACCATAAAGCCAAGCCTCTGACCTACCACAAAACCCTGACTCTAAACCCAAAATACTATAAATACCAGATCCTAACACTAAACCTAAAACTTAAAATGTAAACCAAACCTACATAAATAAAACCTAAAAATATAATACATAAAAAAACTTAAACATAAAAATAAACTAAAACCTAAACTAAAGATAAAATTAAAAAAAACTAAAGAAAAACTAAAATAAATAAGTAAAAAAAACTAAAATTGAAAATAAAAAAACATGGAATAAAACCATAATAAAACTAAACCTAAATAAAAAACAAATACACCAAAAAATAAATAAAATTAAAACTAAATAAAATGCTAAACTAAAAAGAAAGCAAAATAAATAAAAACCTAAATCCTGAAAAAAATGTAAATCTAAAATAAAAAATAAAATAACCTAAACTTAAACTAAAATAAATAAAACTGAAGCAAACCTAAAATAAAATAAATCAAAATAAACCTAAACTAAATAAAATTCTAAACCTAAAACTAAAATTGACCCTAATAATAACCTAAAAAAAACTTGATGTAATCCTAAAAATAAAATAAAAAAAATCTAATCTCAAAATAAAAATAAACTAAACTAGATAAAATAATATAAAACTACTAAAAAATAAACATGGCATTAACTACTAAAAAATACTAAAATAATTTTGACTAATTAATAAGCATAAAGGAATTAAATAAATAAATAAACCAAAGATAAAATGTTAGATACTAAATATACCCCTGGGTTTGCTTGATTTAAAAAATAAAATGAGGCCTAGGCCTAGATACCACTGAGCCCTAAACTCCTGGCCCTGGGCTGTGCTAAACCCTAAAACTAGGCCACTGAATGCCCAAACGCTGAGGCTATGGGCCCACAGGCCCACAAGGCCCCCAATCTATGGTGCGTCCCAAAACCAGAGGCCATGTCCATTCAGATCTTGGGCCACTGATGCTGAGCCCTAGGCCCTGAGTCACTGATCTGAGCCTGGCGGCCCAATGACTGACCCTGGGCCCTGGGGCCACTGAGTACTGAGGCTAATGTGGGCCTGAGCCCACTCCACAGGCCCTCATCCACTAACCCTAGATGCTCGATTATGGGCCTAGATCCTTAAAGTCATGCCTGGTAAAGGCCATAACATACTGGGGCTTTAAAACTATGGGCCTAAAAGAATGAGAGACCTGGGCTTAATAATAATAATAAAAAATAAACTAAAGGCTACTAAAACTTTAAAATAAAAATAAACTAAAATAAAATAAATAAGAATCAGAGACTAAAATAAAAAATAAAATAAACTTCAAAATAAAATGCTTTAAATAAAATAAAAGTAAACATAAAGAAAATAATATAAACTTGAAATAAAATAAAACAAAAATTAAATAAAACTGAAACTTAAAAATTAAAACCTAAAAATAAAACTTAAAAAGAAAAAATAAAACCTAGACTAAATTAAAATAAATCATAAACCTTAAATAAAATAAAATAATACTAAACATTAAACTAAACTAAAATAAATAAAACTGGCTAAACCTAAAATAAACTAAACTAAACCTAAACCAACAAAATAAAATAAACTAAAAAAACCTAAAATAAACTAAAATAAAACAAAAAAATAAACCTAAAATAAAATCAAAAACTTAAACTTAAAAAATATAATAAAATCATAAACTAAACTAAAATTAAAAAATAAAACCTAAACCTAAAAATAAAATATAAAATAAAACTCTACTAAAAATTAACCTAAACTTAAACCTAAAATAAACTAAAATAAAACATAAACTAAAAAAAAAACTAAACTAAATAAAATAAAAAAATAATGAGCAACCTTAAATCATAAAGCCTAAACCTAAACCCAAAGTAACTAACTAAATTAAAAAAATAAACCTAAACCCTAAAACCAAATAAACTAAAGCCTAAATAAACCCTAAGAATGGGCGGACCTTGATGGTAGAAACATCACCATCAATAGGTTCGATCAGGTGAGGGTGTGTTATCATAATAGAGGTGGGCAATCTGGAGGTGCTGGTGGATAAATAGGTGGTGGTCAGAGCAATGATGGTTATGGAGGTGGGAGGAGCGATGAAAGTTACAGCCATAGTGGTGGTGGAGGGAAAGATCAGGGATATGATGGTGGATCTTGCTACTCGAAAGGCTAGGGTGGTTCAGATGGGAACTGGAGAAACTGAAGAATGGCTGATCCGATCTGCTGCTTATAGAACTATGTCTTTATAGTAGAGACAGTTCTAGTTATCTAGGGTTTTTGGTTTGCTCTATGCGTGCTGATATTTTCTCTATGTCAACGCTTGTGTCTTAGAAAACTTGGTGTGTTACTTGATTGATGAAATCAAATAGAAGAAATGTTTAATCTAAATTTGTTCTCTATTTAAAAAAAACTAAAACCCTAAACCTAAACTAAAACATGAACCCTAAACCCCTAAACCTATAAACACAGAAACCCTAAACCTAAAACCCTAAACCCTAAATGATAAACCCTAAAACCTAAACCTACCTTAAAAACTAATTCCTAAACCCAAAACTTAAACCCAAAACCCTAACCCAGGCTCACAAACTCTAAACCTAAACCCTGCTAACCTAAAAACTAAACATAAAATAAATAAAACCTATAAATAAAATAAACAAATAATCTTAAACCTAAATAAAATAATAAAATAAAATAAAATAAAAAAACATCAACTAAAACATAAACTAAACCTAAACCTAAATATAAAATAAAAATAAAATAAATAATAACCTTAACTAAATTAATAAAATAAAAAATAAACTTAAGAATAAAACCTAAATAAATTAAAACTAAACATAAATTAAAAAATAAAAAATAAACTAAAATAAAATAAAATAAAACCTAAAAAATAAACCTTAAAATAAAGCGTGAACACTAAACTAAAAAATGAACCTAAAGTAAAATAATATTAAATCAAATAAATAAACCAAATAAAAACTAAACCTAAACCTAATAACTAAAGAAATCAACTAAAAACCTAGGCCCTAAACTAAAGATCAAACCTAAACTAAAAAACCTAAATATAAAAATACAAACCTAAAAATCTGAAACCTAAAAATAAAATAAAAATAAAAGATAAAGATAAACCTAAACCTAAACTAATTTAAAATAAACTAAAATAAAAAACTTAATTTAAAGATAAATAAACTTAAAATAAATAAATAAACTAAATGAAAATTAAAATTTAAATAATCTGGAGGATAAAAAATAAACTAAATAAACCTATTAGTTTGCTTAATTTAAGAAAAATCATAAACCCTAAACCTTAAACCTCTTCTCTGCTATAAACATAAACCAACCACTAACCTAAGCATCTACTAAACCCTCTAAATCTACAAAACCTTAAACCTAAACCTAAAACCTAAAAAACCCTAAACTCTAAACCTAAATTAAAAAATATACCTAAAACATAATAAACCTAAAACTTTAAACTCCTAAGATGATATCTCTACCTTGGTGGGTGATTGTTTTTTTGTTGGTACTACTGAGCTTTGGTTTCCATCTAGTTTTGGTGGCTCTTTCCTTTTGTTGGTCTCCTATTATGCTAGTTTTAGGATGGTCTAGTGATTTGAGCTTTGGTTCTTTACCTTTAGTCTTTGTTAATTTTGGGTGGCTTTGATGGTTGCTTTATTTTTCTTGTCTTGTTTGGTTGCTTTTCTTTGGTTTGGCTGTATGTTTTGCTGATTAGTTGCTTATTTAATCTTGATGATAGAATCTTGGAACTTACTCTTTATTGTTGGTTGTTTAGTTTAATCATGGTAAGTTGGCTATGATGGTTGGGATGTTTCCCCTATTATCCTTTTGGCTAGTAGCACCATATGTGATTGTAACCCTTCTTCTAAAGTTTGGATGCTCACATATCTTGTTGCTTTAGAGATGAATGTGAGCACCTTATCTAAGAATTTTATCATTTTGTTCCTTTGTGTACTTAGCTTGTCCTTATTTCTAGATGTACCTATCTATGTTCTTTGCAGGTTTATGGCAGGTTTTGGGGTTGTAGGTGGTTTGTGCATCTCTCAGAAGATTTTGGGATATAGATGGCCTTGGCTGCCCTTCTTGGATTTTTGATCTATTTCTTTCTTAGTTTTTGTCTTTTCTTTTTTTTTCTTTGGTTTTCTTGTAATAGGTAGGGGATTTACCTCTTTAGGCTAATTATAGCTATCTAAGTTGTAGTTTAGAGATTTATCCCATTTAAAAAACTTTTATCCCTTTCTTTCAATAAATTTCTCCCACTTTTGGTTTTAAAACCCTAAGAATGGGCAGAACCTTGATGGTAGGAACATCACCATCAACCAGGCTTAGTCAAGATTTGGCGGTGGAGGTGAAGTGGCGTGGTTATTCACAATGGTCTTTGGGGGATCTAGAGGTGCTAGTAGATATGGGTTGTGGTTTGGTGTGGTTATGGAGGCGGGAGGAGCAATGGAGGTTACAACCACAGTGATAGCGGAGGGAGAGATCGGAGATATGATGGTGGATCTCGCTACTCAAAAGTCTGCAGTGGCTTTGATGGGAATTGGAGAAACTAAAAATTGTCTATTCTGATCTGCTATTTATGGAACTATGTCTTTACAGTAGAGATGGTTCTAGTTATCTAGGGTTTTTAATTTTCTCTATGCATGCTCATTTTTAATCTATGCAATCACTTGTATTTTAGAAAACTTGATGTGTTACTTGGTTGATGAATTCAAAAAGAAGAAATAGTGATTGTGAATTTGTTCTCTACTAAAAAAATAAATACCAAAAACCTAAACCATAAACTAAAACCTGAACCTTAAACCTAAAACCTAAACTCTAAACCCTAAACCCTAAACCCTAAATCCCTAAATGCTAAACCTTAAACCCTAAAACCTAAGCCCTAAAGCCTAAACCCTAAACCCTAAACTAAAAAAAAAACAAATCCTAAACCCTAAACCTAGAACCCTGCATGCCTTTTCTCGTGACTTTAGTGTTCAAGAAACCCTCATTTCTTTGGCTTTTCCATGGATCCTTGATGATCTTCACTGGTAAGGTTCTCATTTTGTGGCCTTTGGCCGATTCCCTCTTCTCCACTAGTTTGAATGGTTTGTCTTGGAGTAGGATCGGTGTCTAAAATTGATGCTTAAAGGCCTCCTCCTAGGGCGATGATTTCTTGGGTAAATCTAAGGTTGCTTCATCTAAGTCCTTCAAAGATGCCTTATCTAGTAAAGATGCTTCAACCTCCCTAAATTTTGATTAATCTTGTTCATACAACATTTAAAGAGCTCAGCAATAATGTGTTGATTTGGATATTGAGAAACTTGCTGAACCTTATGCTTTTACTCTGAATGCCAAAGTTTCTTTTCGATGGCCTAATATGAATGACACTCAATTTTTCTTTCATGATTTAAAGCTTTCTAGTGCATTTTCTATTGGTTTGTTGGATGGTCATCATGTCCTCATAAATTATCTAATGATCTTGACTATAGCCAGATTTTCCCTCGCTGATCTTATTATGTTAAAAACTATGAAATACGTATCCTTAAATGGACTCCTTTTTGACATTCAAGAAGAATCTCCTATAGTGCTGGTTTGGATTTCTTTGCCTAATCTTAGCATTTATTTTGTTAATTAATTACTTCATATGGTTGGTCTATTTTTGGTAGACCTTTACAAATTGATGAAGCAACTATGGCTAAATCTCACCCTTCATTTTCTAGTATCCTTATTGAAATTAATGTTATAAAGAAGTTTCCTAAAGAGATTTGGATAGGGTTCAAAAAGTATGGGTACTTTCAACCGATTGAATTTGAAAACCTTTCTACAATCACTACAAAACCCATGTCCATGTCTTTTCAGATTGTTTCATTACTCATCCACAACTTAGAAAAATTTAATAAAAATCCTAAGCGATTGATCAACGGAGATCTTTTAACTAATAAAAATAAAAGTTCTATTTCTTAGAAAAGATAAAGATGTTCTTGATTGAATTTTTTAACCGAGAATGCTTTTGAAAATGTTTCTAAAATGATGATGATGCTTTGAATGGTAATCAGATTTTGGCTTCTATTGATCCTATGCTTTGGAAATATTCAAGATGATGTTATTTCGATTTTGGTTTCTCTACTAAAGATTGTTGTGATATAGCTTCTAACAATTTTAAAGATTATGTCTTTCTTTAGAACCTTTAAAAGAAAAGGATGATTTTAATTTTTTTAATATGGAAGTTGTTCATGGTTTGGATAAGATGGATGTTGATTGCAACCTTCTTGTTTGCTTAAGAAATATTTCTCCTTCTTTAACTTTATTTATTTTTTTGCCTATGGTTTCATCTCAATTAATGGATACTAATGTAAAAAATAAAAACTAAACTAATATAAAATAAATTAAAACCTAAACTAAATAAATAACCTAAATATAATAAAAACTAAACTTAAAATAACAATAAAATAAACTTAAGATAAAATAAAATAAAAACTAAACAAAACCCCAACGTAAAATAAAATTAAGCAATAAAACCTAAAATAAATAAAAATAACAACTAAACCCTAAAAATTAATAAACTTAAAATAAACTAAGCTAAACTAAAAGAAACCTAAAAACCAAATAACAACCTAAAACCTAAACCTAAAAAAAATAAAATAAAACTAAACCTAAACCTAATAATAAAATAAAAGCGTGAACCTAAAAAAAAATAAAATTAATACTAAACTAAAGATAAACTAAACTTAAACCTAAACCTAAAATAAACTAAAGATAAACAAAACCTAAATTAAAATAAATAAACCTAATATAAATAAAATACACTAAATAAAAGAAAAATAAACATAAATAAAATAAAAAAAAGTAAACCAAAATAAATAAAAATAAACTAAATAAACTAACCCTAGGTTTACTTATTTTTTTTAAAAAAAAAAAAACCAAACCATAAACTAAAATAAAATGCAAAAATAAACCTAAAATCAAATCCTAAAACCTAAACCTAAAATAATAAAATAAAACCTAAATCTAAACCTAAAATAAAAAAAATAAAACAAAATAAAATATACTAAAATAAACCTAAACCTAAAATAAACTAAAATAAAAAAACTAAACTAAGTAAATAAAAATAAAATAAAATAAATAAATAAAATAAAAATGAAAAAAAATAAACTAAATAAACCTAAACATACCGGATGGAAGTGAAATAAAATAAATAAAATAAAATAAAACTAACCTTAATCTTAAAACTTAAACTAACCCTAAACCACTGATCTTGATAATAAACTCTAAATCCCAACCATATATGACTCTCTAACCTAAACCCTACACAAACCCTAAACCACAAACCTAAACCCTAAACCCTACTCTAAAAGCCTGGGCCCAGGCCTACTACCCTTGACTCCAAAACTGGCCCAGGCCACTGACTTAAAAATAAATAAAATAAAATAACCTAAACTAAACCTAATCCAAAACTTAAACTAAATTGGATCTAATAAAACAATAAAATAAAATAGAGGAAAAATTAAACTATAATAAAGATAAATAAAACCTTAACTAAACAAAAATAAAATAAAATAAACCTAAAAATAAAAAAATAAATAACGAAAAACAAAACCTAAAATAAAAATAAAATAAGCCTAAGATAAAATAAAATAAATACTAAATGATAACCTAAACCTAAAAAATAAACCTAAAAACAAAACCTAAAAGTAAATAAAAAATAACACCTAAACCCTAAACTAAAAAAAAAAAACATAGACCTAAAAAACAAAAAAAATAAACCTGAACCCAAACTAAAATAAACTAAACTAAAATAAATAAAATAAACCTAAACCTAAAATAAAACTAAACCTAAACTTAAACGAATAAAAAATAAACTAAAATAAACCTAAGACTAAACTAAAAAATAAAACCAAAATTAATAACCTAAAATGTAAACCTAAAGAAATAAAATATAAAACTAAACCTAATCCTAATTGTAGAAATTAAAACTTAAACCTTAAAAATAAAATAAAAATAAAACTAAGAAAAAAATGAACCTAAACCTAAACCTAAAGCTAAAAATAAAAAATAAAAGAAACCTAAAATAAAATAAATAAACTTAATATAAATAAACAAAACAAAATAAGAATAAAATAAACATAAATAGAAATAAAAAGTCAAAATAAACAAAAATAAATTAAAAATAAACCAAATAAACATAAACAGATCGATTTACTTATTTTTTTTTAAAAACCCTAAACCCTAAACTAGAAAATAAAACCTAAAATAAACTAAAGTAAAACCTAAAATGTGAACCAAAAAAATAAAATAAAAAAGAAAATCTAAAAAATAATACATAAAACCTAAAACTAGAAAATAAAATAAAAGAAAACTTAAACCTAAACTAAACCTAAAAATATACTAAAATAAAATCTAAACTAAAATAAATAAACTAAATAAGAAAAATAAAAATAAACTAACTAAAATAAAAAAATAAACTAAAAGGCTAACCTGGGTTTACTTAATTTAAAAGAGTAAAGATAAAAAAACATACCAAAATTAATGCTGAGTACTAAAGCCTAAACCCTAGGCCACACTCACACCCTAGGCCACTCAGGCCAATAGACCCCTAATACCCCAAATCATAAATCTATAGATCTCACGGACCCTAAATCTTTGAAACCTAATTAGGCTCATTAAAAAGACCAAACCCTCAAAACCTAAACCCTAAACCTAACTAAACCTGACTACTGACTGACCACTGAGCCAGGCTGCACTAAATCCCTGAGGCCTGGGCCAGCCATACCCTACCAAAAGCTAGCCCTGGAAATAATAAAATAAATTGACCTAAAATTAAAGACCAAGGCCTAGAATAAAATGAATAAAACTAAAATAAAATAAAATAAAATCAAAATCTAAAGCAATATAAAATAAAATAAACCAAAATAAAAACTTAAATAAAATAAAGAAAACTAAACCTGGATAAAATAAAATAAACCTTAGATAAAATAAAATAAAAAAAATGATAACCTAAACATAAGATAAACCTAAAATAAATAAAAAATAACTCTAAACCCTAAACTAAAACCTAAACCTAAAATAAGAAATAAAATAAAGAAAATAAAATAAATGTAAAGCTAAATTAAAATAAAATAAACTAAAATAAATAAAACCTAAACCTAAACCTAAACATAAACTAAATAAAATAAAATAAACTAAAATTAAGCGAATCTAAACTAAGAAATAAAACTTACAAATAAACCAAAATAATAACCTAAAACCTAAACCTAAAAAAAAATTAAAAATAAAACTAAACTTACCTAATAATAAAAATAAAACAACCCTAAACCTAAACCTAAAAAAAATAAAATAGAATAAAGACTAAACTAAAATAAAATAAATCAAAACATAAAGATTAATAAAAAAATAAAATAAACCTAAAATAAAAACCTAAATAAAATAAAAAACTAAACCTAAAATAAAATAAAATAAACCCTAGATAAAATAATTTAAAATATATAATAACCTAAACTAAAGAGATAAACCTAAAATAAATAAAAAACTCTAAACCCTAAAACTAAAGAAAACCCTAAACTAAAACAAAAATAAAATAATGAAATAAAATAAATGTAAACCTAAACTAAAATAAATAAAACCTAAACTAAACCTAAAACTAAATAAATAAAATAAACTAAAATAAACCTAAGACTATCTAAGAATAAAACCTACAAAAATAACAAAAATAACAACTAAACTAAAGCCTAAAAAAAATAAAATAAACTAAACTCCTATATTAAAAGAAAACCTAAAACCTAAAATAATGTAAAATTAAAACTAAAACAAAAAAACATAAACTAAACCTAAAGTAACAAAATAAAAAATTAGAAACCTAAACTTAAATAAATAAACCTAGTATAAATAAAAGCTAATAATAAATGAAATAAAATAAACTAAGATATAAAAAAAACTAAATACTAGGCTTGTCGGTTACTGGGTTTTAAAAAACCCTAACCTAATCATGCACTTTAAACCCTAAAGGCCCTGAGGCCAAACCACTAGGCCTGCTGAGCCCTAGGCGCCAAAGCCCTAAATCACAAAGGCCCTTAAGACCATAGCCCTAAACATAAAGGTGTGAGCCACTAGGCCACTGGGCCACTAGGCCAAATGACTGAGCCCAAGACCACTGAGCCCTGGGCCCTGGGCCCAAACTTGACCTGAGCCCTTGGGACCTCAGCCTGAGCCATGGGCCTTAGGCCCAGGTCACAAAATGACCTTAAACTTTAAAGACCACTGACAGACCACTAGCCACTAAATCCTGACCCCACTAAAACCTCTGAGCTCACACTAAACCCAACCCACAACTAACTATACCTGCGCATTACAGCTCACAATCCTACTAAACCCTCCTGGGCCAGAGCATAAATCCTAAACCATAAACCTTACCCATAATCCTAAACCTAACCACACCCTGAAGAACTCCAAACCTAAACCAAAAATAAAGTAACTAAATAAATTAAAAAAAGAAAGCCTCCCTAAAACTTAATAATCCTCACATAAATCTAAACCCTAAGAATGGGCAGAACTTTGATGGAAGGAACATCACCATCAACCAGGCTCAGTCTAGATCTGGCGATGGAAGGAAAAGCGTAGGAAATGGTTATCATAGTGGTAGTGGGGAATTTGGAGGTGCTAGTGGATATGGAGGTGTTGGTCAGAGCAATGGTGGTTATAACGGGAGGAGGAGTGATGAAGGTTACATCTGTGGTGGTGGTGGAAGGAGAGATCAAGGATATGATGGTGGATCCTGCTACTCACGAGGTTAGGGTGGTTCTAATGGGAACTAGAGAAACTGAAGAACGATCGATCCGATATGCTGCATATCAGACTGCCTTTATAGTAGAGATGATTTTAGTTATCTAAGGTTTTTGATTTGTTTTATGCATGCTCATTTTAATCTATACTGCTATCAACTGTCTCTTAGAGACGTGTTACTTGGATGAGTGAAATCAAAGAAGAAATGTTGAAATCGAATTTGTTCTCCTTTAAAATAAAAAAAAAAACCCCAAAACCACTAAACTAAACAGACCCACTTAAAACCTAAACCATAAACCCTAAACCCTAAATCCTAAAGAAATCCAAAATCACCAAGCTGTAAGAATATACTCTAAACCTACAAACCCTAATCCTAAAAGCTAAACTAAACTAAAAATAAAATAAAGCTTAAAGCTAAAAATAAACTAAACCTAAAAATAAAATAAAATAAAAAAAAAAAAAAAACTAAAATAAAATAAATAAAACTTAAACTAAACTAAAAAAATAAAAAACCTAAATAAAATAAAAACTACACCTAAAACCAAAATATAATAAACCTAAAATAAAATAAAATAATAACTAAATAAAAACCAAAACCTAAAAAATAAACCTAAAAATTAATAAAAAATAAAACTTAAACCCTAAACTAAAAAAAAACATAAACCTAAAATAAAAATAAACTTAAACTGAACTAAAATAAACTAAACTAAAATAAATAAATCCTAAACCTAAAATAAACTAAACCTAAACCTAAATCTAAACTAAATGAAATAAAATAAACTAAAAATAAACCTAAAGTTAAACTAAAAAATAAAACTTTAAAATAAGCCTAAAATAAAAACCTAAAACCTCAACTTAAAAAAATAAAACCCTAAACCTAAAAAATAAAAATAAAACTTAAACCTAAAATAAAAATCTAAACTAAAAATAAACCTAAACCTAAAAATAAACTAAATAAAACCTAAAATAAAATAAATAAACTTAAAATAAATAAACCAAACTAAATAAAATAAAATTGAACTTAAAATGAACTAAAATAAATAAAATAAACTAAATTAATCTAAACCTCATTTTACTATTTAAAAATAATAAAATAAATAAATATAAACCCTAAACCCTAAACCTAAACCCTAAATCCTAAACCCTAAACCCTAAACCCTAAACCAACCCCATACCCTAAAAACCCCTGACCCTAACTACCTTGCCCAAATGCTAAAACCCCAAACTAAACCCTAAACCTACTAACCCTAAACTATAAAAACCTAAACCTTAAAGCCTACACTAAACACTATCTCCTAAACCCTAAGCCTAAGCTAACTTAAATCCTAAATAAAACCCTAAACCATAAACCCTAAACCTTAAATCTAAACCCTAAACTTAATCCTAAAGAAAGAAAATAAATAAAAAATAAACCTAAAACCTAATAAACCTAAACCTAAACCTAAACCCTAATAATGGGAAGAACCTTGACGGTAGGAACATCAGCGTCAACTAGGCTCAGTCTAGATTTGGCGATGTAGGTGATGGTGGAGGCGACGGTTATCGTAGTCGTGGTGGGGGATCTAGAGGTGCTAGTGGATATGGAGGTGGTGGTCAGAGTAGTGGTGGTTATGGAGGTGGGAGAAGCTATAGAGGTTACAATAGTGGTGGTCACAGAGGGACAGATCAAGAATATGATGGCAGATCCTGGTGCTCAAGAGGTGGTGGTGGTTCTGATGGGAAATGGAAAAACTAAGGAATATTCTATATGATATGCTGCTTATGGAACTGTGCCTTTATAGTAAAGATAGTTCTAGTTATCTAGGGTTTTTCATTTACTCTATGTGTGCTCATTTTTTATTTATGTCATTGCTTGTGTCTTAGAAAACTTGGTGCGCCACTTGGTTGATGAAATCAAAAAGAATAAATGTTGAATATGAATTTGTTCTCTATTAAAAAAACCTTAAACCTAAAACCCTAAACCTAAAACCTAAAACCCTAAACTAAACCCTAAAACCATAAACCCTAAACACTAAACCATAAACTTTGAACACAAAACCCTAAACCCACCTAAACCATAAACTTGACCTCACTTTTGGGTGAGCTCTCAACTTCTTATCATAGATCTAGGACTCTCATGACACAAAGAGTTCCTCAGTCTTAAGACACTTGTAGTGATTAGGTGAACACTTAACCTAACCTAGAGACTTAGAAGAGTTAGCCATAGGGGTAGGTTGTGCCTTAGAGATTTAGGAGAACTTTCCTACCTTATCTCCCAAACCAAATCCTTGCTTCATTCTTCAAAATTAAATCTTAAATTTAAATCTAAATTCTAAAATCAAATCCAACTATCAAATGATTCAAACCCATGATCAAATTCAAACTCCAAATCCCTTTCTAAGCCCTTTAATTTTATCTTATGCACTTAGCCTTCACCAAATTCAAATCATAATTCAATTGATTTTTCTAAATTATCAAATTCAATCTCAAATCAAATTCTAAATCATCAATTCCAAACTCCAAATGGTTGAAACCCAAATCAAATCAAATTCTTGATTTTAGCCCTTTAGCCAAATTCTTGAACTTGGCTAATACCCAAATCAATTCAAAACTTATGGATTTCCTCATGATTCAAACATTCTACAATCATAGATCCAAATATAAATACAAACTATAATTATCAAACCAAATCCAAGATAACCAAATCAAACCCAAGTTAGCCCTTTTGACTTGAAATTATCATATGAACTAAAATTCATATGGATCCACATTACTTGCAATTGGATTTAAATTTCTATATGAAACCCATTTATCAATATAATTAAACTTGAATCAAGCCATGATCAAGCCAATTAATCCATTTAGGTCCACTTGACCCAAAATGACCTAAAAGACCTTTTCAAAGTTCTAATTCAACCCAAATTAGATTGAACTAAGCCCATCCAAACCTCACAACATGATCAACAATCATCTAGGTTAATCAATTGTCTTAAATTGGGTCAAACTAAGTCAACCTATCCTGTTAACCAAGTCAACATTTAGCCCAAACGAAACCAAAATTAGACAAAATCTGCCATAAGCCAAATTGATTGAAACCATTGATACAAACCCATTCCTAACCAATGATTGAACATGGATAAACTCTCACTTGAGCCAAACCAAGCCCAATTGGCTATTTGACCAAAGTTGACCCAAATTGGCCGAAAAAGACAAAATAGGGCAAATCACAATCCAACCCAAATTGATTGTAACCAATGGCTCAAGTTCATTCACTTATTGAACTTGAAAACCATGATTGAGCCCAATTTGACCAATTGGTCAACTTGACCTAACTTAACCCAAATTGACCTAAAGGGTCAAATTAGCCAAAATCCAAATTAATTTCAAATTAAACCAAACCAAAGCCTACAATCATTTTCAATTAGCCAATTGAACTTGACCCAAACCTTGGTTTGACCCAATTTGACCAATTGGTCAACTTGACCCAACCTATGACCTAATAGGTTAAATCAAGCCAAATCAAATCAAATAAACTCCAAACCACTTGAAATTGGGCTAACCCACTTTTTGGCATCCCAAATCTTCCCAAACCAAACCCATAGCCAATGACCAATTGGTCAACTTGACCCAATAACCCAATTTGACCTAATAGGTTAAATCAAGCCAAATAAAATCAAATAAACTCAAACCACTTGAAAATTGGCTAACCCATTTTGACGATCCCAAAGCCCAAACCAAACCCATAGCCAAATGACCATTTTGCCTTAGGTTTAGGCATCCCATGAGATAAGAAACATGATCATTTGGTCATTTTCTAGCCACCAATACCACCATAGGTCCACTTAGGCACCTAGGACCATGGTTGACCTGACCCAAAGGTCCACCATGATCCATGAAAATCACCTCCTCATCCCCATGGAGCTTTCCAAACAGCCATGACTCCACTACTCCCTTGATAGCCATCCTCCACACCCTCACCCAACCAAACTAAGCCACATCATGATGGACCTCCACCACCTGGCCAATTGATCAAGAAAATCCAAAGAAGTTATTCATTTGATCTAAGGAATGAGGGGTATTCCCCTCATTCTCACTAAGACACTCACACTTGATTCAACTTTAGCAACCAAGGAGAGACCCGGAGAAATTTCCAAGCCTTCCCACACCCCCCAAAATCCCATTCTCAATTTGCAAAACCAAAATGGGAGGCCACCATTCTCATTTCAAACCTCCACCAAAGTGCAATTAACTTTGCACACACCTCCATGGAGCCAAACGAGTGAGAACAAATTATTTCAAGCTTGATAGTCAAGGGTAGAGTTCGATCAGAGCACACGCCTCTGGTCTTCAGCAAACTACACCAAATCAAAGCTCACAATAGAGCTTCATTTCTACCAAATAAAGTTTTCTCAATCATTGAACTACCTCATAAGCCCAATGATGTATGCCATTGAAACATCCTTGAATGAAAATAGGTTGGTCTTTTATGAAAGAAATTTTCATGGCATTTCCTCCATTAGATCTTCTTATTGCTCTGTGAGATCATTTTCATCTCCATCCGAGCTTGGGTGAGCTTGGATCAAGTGACGATCGATGGACAGTAGCCATTATTCGATGCTTGGGAGGAGATAGATCATGGAATGTCCATCCCCCATGATTGGGATGAATGGTCCTGATCTAATCACCCTTAGAACCTATGATTTCTGAAAGTGAGTTTAATCATGGTCATCGATCTTAAATCGACTCCATGAGTTACCATGCATGCCATCTGATTCATCACTTGGATGTGACAACTTAAATAGCAAATCCCATCGCGCCACATGGAAAGTGCATTGCGTCAGTGTGCCATGTCAATCACCATGTTGCCTGATGGGATTAAGGCTCTAATTATGGCTAATTAACTAGTTTCTAATCCTAAAAATTCCTAAATTCATAACTAATTCTAGAAAAATCTATGAAAAATACAAACTTATGCTCATTTTAAAGATAATTTAGAGTACAATCTAGGAAAATATTATTAATTGATTTTGAGTGATTTATTTAATTGGAAATGTAATTACCTAATTACTCCAATTAATCATCCAATTCTCAAACTTTCATCATGTTGGGGATGACCTCTACTATTTTCTGGGATTGCTTAATTAGGGAAACCAATGGGTTAGCTTAATAAGTTTCTTAATATAATTAGTGATAATTAAGTAAATGAATAGTAAATTAATCAATCAATGCTTATTAACCTCATTAATGAGGATGAGTCTAGAGATGGATTGGGACTTCCAATATTTTCTAAAGTCTTCTCTAATCCTCTTAAATTATTAATTAATTAACACCCCTTAATTATTTAATTAACAAGATTAATAAAATATCCAAATGATACCTGAACTTTAATCAATAGATTTTAAGGATTTAAAGATTGAGACTTAATTTCTTATCTTTTCTAAGCCCATCTCATTTTGATTAGTTAATTTAAGGTTTAATTAGTTATTTAATGAATTTAATTAATTTAATCTATTTATAAAATTTAATCTGGGTAGCTCTTTGGGTGTTCAATAATCCAAAGGGGAGGTAATGAATTATGGTTAGCTCACATGTATGAGAAAAATATAAAAGTAGTTAAGTGAGATCCTTAAGCAATTAACTATTAATCATGAATCAATTAATTTCATTTCTAAGCATTGCACTAATGTTTTCTTTAAGTTCTAGAGAAATGGATTGGGACTCCTCTTCCAATCTTTTCTTTAAGTCTTCTAATCCCTTAAATTATTAATTAATTAACACCCCTTAATTAATTAATTAACAAGATTAATCAAAATCCAAATGATACCAAACTTTAATCAACAAATTGTAAGGATTTAAGGATTGAGACTTAGGCTCCTTCTTTGTCTTTCTCTAAGCCATCTCATTTTGATTAGTTAAGGTTGATTAAGGTTTAATTAGTTAATTAATGAATTTAATTAATTAAATTGAATCTATTTCTAAAATTTAATCTTGGGTAGCTTTTTGGGTGTTCAATAATCCAAAGGGGGAGGTAATGAAATTATGGTTAGCTCACATGTGTGAGAAAACTATAAAAGTAGTTAAGTGAGATCCTTTAAGCTTAATTAACTATTAATCATTGCATTAGCCTTTCATTTATTAGGAGCATTTAAAATTTACTTTCCATGTGGTTGCATATCATATTAGCTCATTATTAATTAGTTAATTAACTTAAGGTGATGTAGGTAAGGGTTAATTAATTGGCTTAATTCATACCCTAACCTAATTAAACCATAAAATCAACTTAAATACTTCTTCATTAAATCAAATTAACTCACACATGAGGAATGGGATTAGGATCAACAAATCCCTTTCATTTCTTAAATGAAATCAAACTCAAAATTCAGAAATCTCATTAAAGGACTTTAGTTTATTTTAAGTGGCCTTATTTAGTATGATTGTCCTTAGAAATTAATTAGAATGAATGAGATAATGTACTTCTGTTCCTTTCTTTCTTTCCAATCATTTTAAATGTTACTTCCCATGTGTAATCATGCATTCATTTTTTTAAAAAAAATTAACTAAATGAAATGGTTTATTTTATGTCAAATTGCATGTGTTGATTTAAATTAAAAATAGGTGTGCCTATTATCACTATTAAATCAAAAGTTATTTTCGAAAGCTCATAAATCAATTATAATAAATGAAGTGATGTTAATTACAAATATCTATAGGTTTACATGTGTTGATAATATAAGATATGAAATATGAAGCTCTTTATCTTTATCTTACATGGATTCACATAGAATTACAAATGTATAGTTCATTTGAAAAGCACACAACATTTGTCTAAATCAATTCTATGCATTTCCATGCTAAGACTTAGGAAAAATTTCATACCATATATGTAAATCATATAATCAAATCAAATATGACTTCTTGCATGACTTCTTCTTCTTCTGGTTCCTTTCATACATTCACCTGTATCTGAGAAAAGTGGTATATTAGTCCGACACCCGGGCAGGTTTTAAGTAGCCCTAAGGTCTTATACCTTATGCCCATGGCACGAATAACAATGGTGTCACCCACTTAAAACTCTTATACATGTGTATGTGTGATGTCAATGAATAAGAATCATAAGTCATATAAATCAAATACAATTTTTCCATGGGTTTTTCCAATCCTTGTAGTTACTTATACATCTATATGTATCTAAGAAAAGTGGTATATTAGTCTAGATACACCGGGGCTATGAGGATTTAAGTAGCCCTAAGTAGGTCATGTACCTTACGCCACTAGTGCAGAATAATGGTGATGTACTCACTTAAAACTTTTATACATGTGAATGTGTATCTAGCTAATGGATGAAAAATCCCTCCTTCTATTAAAAAGGCATGCATTCATAATTCAATCAAATGAAATAATTAAATTTCAAACACACTTCTTTGCATTCATCATTCAAGTATGCTAAAATATAAATTGCATGTATAGGTATGCTTAGATTTAATCATATGCATGATATGCATGATGGAAAGAAATGAATAAACATGTATTATGTGATAGTAATTCATTCTAATTAATCTTAAGATGCCTTTCTTATTGAATAAGGTTATTTAGAGTGAACCAAAACTTAGGACTAATTAAAACATATAATATGCTATTCACTAAAGGAAATTGATTAATTAACTTACTTTAGAAGTGACTTAAGGTAGGGATGAAATAGAGGTTCTCTCTCTTTCTTCTCTTTATAATACTTAGTTGTTAAGTGTAGACCATATGAAATAAAGAAAACACTAAGTAAAATCTTTAAATCAATCACTTAAAGAAAATTAACCTCTTTATAAATTAAATCCTCACACTTAGCAAATTACAACTCTAAAGCCTAGTTAGGACATACCACACAAGCTTTAATTCATGCACATTAGACTAAGTCATGATTTATAGCTTTATGTTAGGGAGCTATATGGTTTGATGTATGCTTGTTTTGTGATGTATTATTATAGATTGGATGTTTGGGTGTATGTGTGTAGTCTGGATGTTAGGCCAATATTAGCCTAATCATGCTTTCTACAGGGGGTTGTGCTTAAGGCGCTGTTAAATAAAAATATAAATATTTTTTGCTATGTATGTTTCTAGCCCTAAGCCTAAACCCTAGTTAGGATAGGTGGGTTTGGTTACCCATGTGTGCTAAGTCCAAATTATTCATATAATTGGGTTGTATGGTGAGTTTAGCTAACATTTATTTTGCAGGTGTAGCTAGATTTACTTTCCTTCTTTTAATGTAATTTTGCATTAGGATTAGGATGAGTATTATGGGGGACTAGGATGAGCATTGGTTATAAGGCCAAGTCTTATGTACCATATGATAGCAAGCATATCCAAATCAATCCAAAAAAGGAAGAAATAGAGCAAATCAAATGAAGAAATGGAAGATGAAGAAATGAAGAAGGAAGAATGAAGAATGAAGACCCCATAACATATCATTTGTAATTGTAATTATTCTCATGTAATCCGGTTGTATAAGAGTAACTCACTACCCACATTTCTTTTGGGATGTATGGAACCCACCACATTGGCCTTTTATTCTTTTGCGATGGCTTTATTAAAATTATTTGATGTTTTTTTAGCATGTGCATTAGAAAAAGCATTCCTTTTCATAATTTGTTTATGATTGGTGATTGTTGTATGGCCTGGATGCGATTAGGCTCTTAGGATAAAAATAAATTTTCTATCCCATTAACTACTCATAACTAAATTTTCAAAACAACTCATAATCTTATATAAAAACCTAGGCATTAAATCAAAATAATAAAATATTTAGCAACCCCTTAGCTGGATGTTATATGTTTAATATCATGCATAATCATCTTATTTCACTCTTGTTAAGAGAGGGCTTCCATCTTTTCCAGATAGAATGGGCTTAACCTTTGAGAGCCTATGATGGAAGAACACCTCTTTCCCTTTTGATTTGGCCCATAATCAACTTCTCATGCATTTAGGCATACAAAATCCTATAGCCTGTGTCAAAATAAAGAGTCCTAAATTAAATAAAATTTGATAAGAATTTGCATTAGATTTAAGTCATTATTCATACCCCCCATGCTCTAGTCTCTTAGGAGTGGGTTTAGGACTTAGTCTCTTTCTAAATAATAATAACCTAGCCATCTCAAAAAAACATATGACTTGCCTACATGGATTTAAAGCATAGAGGAGTTAGTTGGCTGCCACTCTGATAATAAGTCTAGAATGTGGTTTACTCTTATCTTAAGGTAAACAATATACCCACTTTCGCCATAAATTTAGGTCATGATTTGGCCCACGCCAAAGTTCTCTAGATTTAGGATCTGAGGTTGCTATTTCCCCTTGCAAGCTACAAGCATAAATCCTCACCTCAATATTTCCACAATCTTATATTATGGATTTATATGTCCTTGATTTCTAATAAAATTTCAAATGAAATAAATAAATCTCCTCAATTTCAAATATATAAACCCAACCATAGATAGATTGGACTCACTAGTTTCCTAGTATCATGAGTACTCTACTCATCTCCTTTGGTTTCGATAATAACTCTTCCCTTTTGATCCATCCCACTTGATCTTCTAAAATACAACCAATTTATTGATAGTACTATCTTTGAATTCTTTGGAGACAATAATCACCTACTTTAATTGAGAGTATTCTTAAGGGATTCATTTTCTTAAGATGTAATAACTATGGGGCTTGCCTCATAGGAACTTAATGAACCTGGTTTAAATAACCATTTTACTTTTCCAAGTAAAGTATGGAAAAATCTCTATATTCAAGACCCATCATGCCTTAGAGTCCTTATTAAGTGATTAGGCCATCAGGGTAGTGATTTCTATCTTTCGAGATAGTGCACTATTCCTTGATGTCATACTGATCACCTCAATAAGTACATCCTCAGATCTGGATGGTGTCCCCTAACATATAAACACACAAATGAAACTAAAAATAAATACCACAAAACCCTCAAAACTAAACCCTAAACCCTAAACCCTAAACCTTAAACCCTAAATCATAAACTCTAAACCCTAAAACCCCAAACTATAAACCCTAAACCCTAAACCTAAACCCTAAAACCCCTAAACTAAACCTAAAAAAATTTAAACTCTAAACTAAAAACCCTAAACCTAAACCCTAAACCCTAAATTCCTAAACCTAAACTCCTAAACTATAAAATTAAATTTAAACTTAAACCTAAACTTAAACCTAAACCTTAAACTAAGCCTAAACCTAAACCTAAACCCTAAACTTAAACTAAAACTCTAAACTTAAACCCTAAACTTAAACCTAAACTAACCCTAAAGTTAAACCTAAACTAAATCCCCTTAAACTTAAACCCTAAACTAACCTAAACTAAACTAAATCCTAAAATTAAACCTAAACTCTAAACTTAAACTCTAACTTAAACCTAAAATCCTAAATAAACCTAAACTTAAATCTTAAACTTAAACTTAAACTCTAAATTTTAAACCTAAACTTAACCTAAACTTAAATCTTAAACTAAACCCTAAACTTAAACCTTAATCCTAAACTCTAAATCCTAAACCTATAAATAAACTTAAACTCTAAACTTAAATAATTAATTTAAAAATTTAACAATTTAAATCTTAAACTTAAATCAATTTAAACCTAAACTAAACTCTAAACTTAAAACCTAAACTAACTTAAACTAATTTTAACCTAAATCAAAATAAACCTAAACTTAAACCTAAACTAAACTTAAACCTAAACCTAAACTAAACCCTAACTAAACTCTAAACTTAAACCTAAACCTAAACCTAAATTTTAAACCTAAACCTAAACCTAAACCTAAACCCTAAACTAAACCTAAACCCCTAAACTAAAACCCAAAAAACTGCCAAGCCCCTCATCCGTGTTCTAGATTTCCTTTCCCCTCTAATTTTAGTTTTTAGCTGCTTGCTTATTTTGTTGATTCTCATTGGATTCTTTCTTGAATCGATGGTCGCATCCTATTTTGTGTTTTCATTGAGTAATACCTTGGCTTCTTCCCATGATTCATTGGGAAATGAAGGATCCTATGGATCTATGGCATCAACTATCTTGGCTTCAACTGCTTTGAAATCATTCAAAGTTCTGTTTTGGATTTCTCCCCAATATGCAAATTCATTTCATTAACCATCAATTCCTTTTTATTGTGGGTGCTTTATTTTGTCAACCATTGTAAATTGACAACGTCTATAAAATCTTATCCTTCAGGCTAGAATTTGTTGAATTGGACATTACCAAGAAACACCCCAAAGAAATCTGGTTGGTATATGAAAATTATAGTTATATGCAAAGAATTGAATTTGAAAATTTTCCTGTAGTTTGTTCTCATTGTAAAATCCATGGGTACGATAATTTTGAATGCTTCATTCTTCATCCTCACCTAAAATAATTCCTATTAAGGAAAATTCTATTCGTAACCCTAGGCCGATCACTATTAAATATCAAAAGCTACATAAAAAAAAAAAAAAAGGAATTTTGAATGTTCTTAATAAGGATATTTTACCTCTTACTTCTTATGTGCAATTGAAGGCTTCTAATGTGAGCAATAATAGTATTTCTAAACTTTTGGATGATGATTCTATTTCCTCCGATTCAATCCCTGCATCCTTGTCGACTTTGATTGATGAAAATGAAGCTTTGATTGAGAATATAAATGAGGATATTAATGTTATGCATCATTCAAATTCAATGGATAATATGGCTTTTAATACCTCATGATAATCGTTGAAAAATTGATTCTATTTTCCAAATTTAGGATGATTTAAATTCTCAAAAGATTTGGCTTTGTCTAATAATTTGGGTCATGAAAAGGAAGGGCTTGGTGTTCACACTTGCCTTTTAATAAATCTATTTATGCTCTCTCTCTGCTATTCGATGCTCATTTGGCTTTAATAAATTCTAATGTCTTGGAAGAAGGAGAACTCATTTCTAATCAGAAGATTTCTCTTAAATCTATGACTAATGTTGCTAAATCCTTCTCGGATGATGATTATATGGGAAAAGAAAATGGTTTCCAAACTTATCATGCTAAAAAGAGAAAAAATGTTAAAAAATTCCCTCCCAAATTGCCAAGAAACACTAGATCGCTATGGCCTCCCTCTCCTCTCTTAATTAACCTTTTCTTAACCCCTTTTATTTCTTTATGTTTAATTTTATTGTTTGGAATGTTAGGGATATCCTCTCTATTCATAATCATTAGAAATCTTTGTCATATATAATATTTCTTTACTTATTTTTCTAGAGCCTCTTATTCATGCTAACAAAATTAACCATGTTGCTAGAATGATCGTTTCAATAAATTTTTCTCTAATAATAAGATTTAGTGTTTTGGAATAACTTTGTAGAGGTTTCTATTCTTGATGATTTTCAAAAGTTGTCAATGCTCAAATCTCTTATGTGATTATTGTGCTTAGATCCGTAGAAATCTTCTTTGGGATAATTTGAGAATTTTTTACCTCTATCAATAAACCTTGGTTTGTTGGTGGTGATTTCAACACTATTTTATTCATTTCTAATGAAGTGGTGGTTGCTCTCCTATTCATTCCATGGAAGAATTTTCTAATATGATCCTTGATTATAATTTGATTGATATTGGTTTTAAAGGTTCTAATTATACTTGGTAAAACTCTAGACATTGACAAAGGTTGGATCATTCTTTTAATACTCATTAGATTACTCAATGGCATATTACTTCGATCATTTAAGAACCTTGTCTAATCATGCTCCTCTTTTGGTTTCTAGTAAAGATAATTATAATAGATTACTAAATTTCTCTCCTTTTAGATTTCAGAACATGTGGATTCAGCATATTAATTTTGTTAATGTTGTGGCTAACAATTGGAAAGATCCTTTACATCTTGATAATTTGATTATGGGGATGAATAGGTGGAACAAGCATTGTTATAATAACCTTTTTGCTAATATCAAAGATATGGAAAAATTGGTTTGTGATCTTGAGGTCTCTATTATGTCTGATCCTTCTAAGATTAAGGACTTGACTGAGGTGAAAGATAAACTTATTAATTTTCAAAATATGGAGGAGACTTATTGGCTTCAAAAAGCTGCTAGTAAACATATTGTGATGTGATAGAATACTAGGTATTTCCATGCTTTAGTTATTAAAAAGAGAGCTTTAAATAATATTAATAAAAATTAAAGATGGCAATGGAGAATGGATTATGGAGAATAATGATATTAAGGTTTCGGTTATTCATTACTTTAGAAATATGCTTAAGAAGTGTTGCTCTTATGAAGCTATTTTTAAATCACACTTGATTCCATCTATTATTAGCAATGATGAAAATGATTTGCTTACTATTGTACCTAATGAAGATGAAGATTTTAAAGTTCCTAATAGGATGAACATAGATTTTGCTGGTTTGAGGGTTTCACTAATTTTTTCAAAATTGTTGGTTTATTATTAAAATGATTTGATTGACATTGGTTGATTATTTTTAATGGTAATCCTTTTCATAGATATTTTTCTAGCACTTATATTATTCTCATACCCAAGAAAGATAATCCAGACTATTGGAGTGATCTTAGACCTATTAGTCTTTGCACCTTCTTCAATAAGCTGATTTCCAAAATTCTTGCCATCTGGCTTAGTCTTTTACTTCATAAGATTATCTCTCTCAACCAAATTAGTTTTGTTAGAGGTAGATCTATTTCTGACAACATTTTACTTGCCGAGGAATTAATTCATGACTTAGATGCTAAGACTAGAGGTTGAAATGTTCTTTCCAAATTAGATATTACCAAAGCTTTTGATAATATCTCTTGGGATTTCCTTTTCCATATTATGAATTTATTTGGGTTTTCTGATAAATTTACTTTTCTTATTAAAACTTGTATTAATAATGCCTAATTTTCTATTTTGCTTAATGGGAAAGCTTTGGGCTTCTTAACTTTTTCCCATGGCTTAAGACAAGGGGATCCTTTATCTCACTTTATTTATTATTGTTGAGTACTTATCTAGAGCATCAATGAGTTATTTTAAACAATCCTAGTATGTACTATAACTCTTGGTGGTCTTCCTATTTCCCACTTAAGCTTTGTAGATGTTTTCATTACTTTTGCAATGCTTCTATTCAACATATTAAGAACCTCAAGATTTTTTTTAAATAAATTTAGAGAAAGTGGTCTTTCTATCAATGATAACAAAAGCTATTTTATTATTTCTTCAAGTATCTCTAATAATAAAATTGATCAAATCCACCATATCACTAATTTTAAACATCAACACTTACCTCTTAAGTACTAGGGTGCTCTCTATTTGAAGGTCCAAAATGATCCCATATTTTTATGAGTTAATTCAAAAAAATTTTAAATAAAATTTTTGTTTGGGAATTCCATTTACTTTCCTTTGGTGCTCACTATTCTTAAAAGCACTCTCAATTCTATGCCTCTTTATTTGATTCAAACTATTATTCCCACTAATTCTACTCTTATCAATTGATCACTTACTTAATAAATTTTTTTGGGATCCAATAATTCTATTAAAATAATGCATTGGACATCCCGCATAAATGTTGTGGTCCTTTGGGTGAAGGTGGTCTTGGTTGCAAACTTATTCGTGAAGCTATGATTGCCTTCTCTCATATGCTTTGGTGGAATTTTAAAAGAATGATAGCCTTTGGGCTAATTTTATGATTGAAAAATATTGTTAAGGTAAACACCCTCCTATCTATGCTTATAAAGTTGGTGACTCTCTAGTTTGGAAAAGGCTTTGCTCCATTAAATGGGTTGTTGAATCATTAATATCTTGGGGTATTCATTTTCTTCTTTCTTTGGCAAGACAATTGATTGGCAATGGCTCTTTTGACTCCCTTTGATCTACACACTCTCGCTATCAAAGTTAACTCTTTTGGCTTAATAACAATTGGAATGAAAACAAACTTGAGAACTACATTCCTATTTCTATTTTGACAAGTTTTGCAACATCATTATCTTTCTAATAAACCTAATCAAATTCTTTTCAAGCTCTTTACAATGGTGATTTTGTTCTTAAAGAGGTTTGGAAATTTATTAGAAATAAACAAAACACCTCTAATGTTTTCATTAAACTTTGGAACAATATCATTTCCATTTCTTATTTTGTTTTAGCTTGGAGGATTTTGAATGACTTCATTCCTATAGATTCTTTGCTCTGGCTTAAAGGGTTTTATTTACCTTCTAAGTGCTATTGTTGCTATCATATTGAAAATGTTAATCATATTTTTGTCAATGGTGCTATTACTTCCAAACTTTGGATATGGTATGATGATTTATTTAACACTAACTATTTTTGTGGCTCTCTTTCATTATATCAACTTCTTGAAGTTTGTTTCCATAAAACTGTGAAAGGTCATATGAAAGTTTTAATTTCTATTACCCTTATTTGGTTCATTTGGATGGATAGAAATGATGCTAAATATCGAGGCATTCCTATGAACCATAAAAGGATCCTTGCTAGAACTAAAGAAAAAATTCATGCTTTGTTTAATGCAAATTTAATTAGTAATCTTCAATTTAGAGGTGATAAATTTGTGGCTAAGAAATTGGGTATCACTTTGCATGATGACCCTTCCTACAAGAGTATTAGGATTATACATTGGATTAAGCCTAAAGAAAATTTTATTAAGATCAATACTAATTGTTTCATTTCCCTAATAAATATGGTTGTGGTGGAATTCTTAAGGATTCTAAAGGTACTATCATTTGTGCTTTTGCCTACCCCTCAAAGCTTGTTCTATTATTTATGCTGAGCTCATGGCTGTTAATAAAGCTAATGATATTTGTTTAACCAAAGACATCTTTAATATCAGGATTGAAGTTGATGCTCTTCTTTTGCTTGATATGCTCAATACTAATAAAATGGGGAATGCTGACTTATTTTATCTTCTTAATCACACTAATAGGGTTCTTTCTCAAGTTTGCTACAAAATTTCTCATATTCTTTGTGAAGGTAATGCTTGTGCAGATTTCCTGGCTAATTTGGGAGCTGAATTAAATGAGCTCGCTTTATTTGATAACCATAGCTTACTTAAGCATCAACATGGTCTGGTCAATCTGGATAACACTAGACTGCCTTACCTCAGATTTTAACTTTCGGTTATTTTGTTGATCATATTGTTATGGTGGTTTTATTCAGTCTATTTTTTGGTTGGTTTTTTTTGTGCTTCCTTAGCAAGAATTGTTTTTTATTTTTCTTGTGGTCTGGTCAATCTCACTTTATATGAAAGCTGCATTGTTGGTTTTAGTTTATTTCAAAACTTAAACCCCCTTCCTCTTTACCCCATTGTATACTTGATTGACCCTTATTTGGGTCATAGTGGTGCTATTTTTAATTAGTTTTCCTATCCTCTAGGGCTGGTGGTTTTCTTTCTATGTCTTATGCTATGCTTCTTGTCACATACTAGTGATGTTTTGGGGTCTCCTTGAGTTATGGTTGTTCTGATTTTGGCCTACCCTTATACTAATTGATGTTGGGTTTGCCTGTGTTTTATGGCTATTACCTTATTTGAATTGATTTTGGTCGCTATGGTTGGTTCTCTGATGCTAATTTGCTTCTTCCATCTACCTGACTATTTTGGGTGGTCATTTTTTCATGGCTACTATTGGTCTCTTCTGGTTTGGCTTAGTTTTGGGCTTTTTGGTGGTTGTTGTTCTCCTTTCCTGGTTTCTCTTGGGGGCTTCTGTTGGTTGGTTTTTTCCTCTGCCTTGTGGATTAGAGGTAGCTTTTTTCTAGTTGTTTCCTTTCTATTTTCTCTTTGTGGTGATTATCGCTCTTTAGGGTTTGGAAGGGGCTTTGTTTGCCTCCGGCCTTGTTCCTTTCCTCACTGATTTGTCGCTTGTGGTTGGTGGTTTTCTTTTTATACTGGTTTTTGTCCTAAGTGACTACCAATTTTGTTTCTTGGTTTTTGAGATCTCCAGTGGGTTGTATTATGCCTGTTGTTCTTTCCATCTATTTTGTGTTTTGTATTGGGTTAACATCTTATCTAGCTCCCCTTTATGAATTGTAACTCTCAGGTGGTTGGTTGTTGGGTCGTAGCTTTGGTGGTTTTTTTTCTGCACTGGTTTCGTTTACTAGAGGAGATGGTTATGGCTATTTTTTTTGTTTATGCCTACAGCTGCCTACTCCTCGACTATTTCCTGGCTTGAGGCTGGTGGCTCTCTGGGCTTGGTGTCGCATTGATGTTGTCTTTCCTTGGATGCTTGTGCCTTGGCTTGGTGTCTTGGGATTTAGATTGGCTATTAGTATTGAATCCTGGTTTATTTTGCTCCTTGTTTCCCGATATTTGCATCTTTGTCTGGGTGCCGGATTTGCTATTTTTCCCGGCCTTGTGGTGGTTTTTGATGGTAATTTTGGATGCCCTCTGGTCTCCTATAGCTTTCCTCTCGTGTGCTTATCTTCTACTATTTTGCTACTTGGGTGGAGGTTTTTCCCTTAGATTTGGATTACTATTGCTCTGGAGATAGTCGTGGGTTGTTATGCCTTTGGGGCTATTTTGTTGGCTTGTGTTGTTACCCCAATTCATCGACCCTTTTGTTTTCTCTTCCTTTGGTGGCTTTGGTGGAATTACTCCTTGGTTTTTTAGCCACACGATCCTACTATAACTTGGTGCTAGCTTTATGTGATTGGTATTGTGGGTTTTGGTGGTCATCACGGTCGTCGCTTTCTATTTGTTTGCGCAGAGTCACTATGGGCTATTTTCCTTGATGGTTTACTTATATCGTATGTCATTATGATGGCATTGATGTTTCTTCATATCTTCTCTCGATTGGTAGCATTACATATGACTATAACACTTCTCATGAAGTTTGATGCTCATATGTATTGTACTGAGATGATCTTAACTGAGCCCAAGCCTTCTCTTCTCTTTCTCTAAATTGTTTACTTTATCCTTTTCCTCGAGCTATGATTATTGCCTTTGTAGTGTTTTGCAAAATTCTTTTGGTTGGAACTTTACGTGATGGAATGAGCTATACAACTCAACTATTGTTGTGGATCTTGTTTATCTTGCTTTCAAAGGGATCAAGAGTCGCTCGACTAGTCCTTTACTACTTTCATGAGTTGTAATAGTCTTATTTTGTCTTTTTCATATGCTTTTAGTTATTGTATTTGTTTTTATTTTTCTTTTGTTTTCTTTTCCTTTTCTATTGTACTTAGATGGGTTTGGCTCTTTAGGTTTCTTGTAGCTCGAGTAGTAACTGAGCTTTACCCTATTAAGGACATTGTATCTTTTCTTTTATGGTAATAAAATTCAAACTTTTCCCAACAAAAAATAACCCCAAAACCCTAAACCCTAAACCCTAAAACCTATAAGCCTAAACCTAAAACCTACAACCCAAAACCCTAAACCCAAACCCTAAATTAAACTCTAAACTAAACCCTAAACACTAAATCGTAAACCCTAAAACCTAAAACCTAAACCTAAACTTAATAAACCTAAAATAAAATAAATAAATAAACCTAAACCTAAACAAATAAAAAATAAAATAAAACCTAAACCTAAACCTAAACCTAAAAAAAATCAAATAAAAAAAAAAAAATAAAACTAAACTAAAATAAAATAAATAAAACCTAAACTAAACTAAAACAAAATAAAGTTAAAATAAAAATCTTAATAAAATAAAACTAAACCTAAAATAAAATAAAATAAACCTAATATAAAATAAAATAAAAACTAAATAAAAACCTAAACCTAAAAAATAAAACTAAAAATAAAATCTAAAAATAAATAAAAAATAAAGCCTAAACCCTAAACTAAAAAAAAAATTAAACTTAAAATAAAAATAAAATTAATAAAATAAAATAAACCTAAACTAAAATAAACTAAACTAAAATAAATAAAACCTAAACCTAAACCTAAAATAAACTAAACCTAAACCTAGACCTAAACTAAATAAAATAAAATAAACTAAAAATAAACTAACCTAAACTAAAAAATAAACCTAAAATAAAACCTAAAACCTAAACCTAAAAAAAAATAAAAAATAAAACCTAAACCTAAACCTAAAAATAAAAAATAAAATTAAACCTAAAAATAAAAAAAAAATAAAACTAAACTAAAAAATAAACCTAAATCAAAAAATAAACTAAAATAAAAAACCTAAACTAAAATAAATAAACCTAAAAATAAATAAACTAAACTAAATAAAAGTAAAAATAAACCAAAATAAAAATAATAAATAAAAAATAAAATAAACTAAAATAAATAATAAATAAACTAAATAAACCTAAACCTAGTTTACTTAATTTAAATAAAAAAAATCCTAAACCTTAAACTCTAAACCCTAAAACCTAAACCTAACCCTAACCCTAAACCCTAAACCCCAAACCCTAAACCTAAACCCAAACCATAAAAAACCCTAAACCTAAACTAAACCCAAACCCTAAACCATAAATCTAAACCCTTACCCTAAACCCTAAAACCCTAAACCCTAAACTAACCATAAACCCTAAGATAACCTTAAACCCTAAACCTTAAAAACCCTAAACCCTAAAGCCTAAACACTAAACCCTAAATCCTAAACCCAAAACCAAAACCTAAACCCAAACCCTAAACTAAACCTAAAACCCTAAAACCCTAAAACCCTAAACCCTAAACCCTAAACCCTAAACCTTAAAAACTAAACCTAAACTAAAATAAAAAATAAAACCTAAACCTAAAAAATAAAATTAAAATAAAACTAAAAAAAATAAACTTAAACCTAAACATAAACCAAAAAAAGAAACTAAAATTAAAAACTTAAACAAAAATAAATAAATTAAACTAAATAAAATAAAAATAAACCTAAAAAAAATAAAAAATAAAATAAATAAATAAAAATAAACTAAATAAACTTAAATTTATATTTAATTTAAATAAAAAAATAATTAAATAATTAAATTAAAAAAACTTAAACCCTAAACCTCACTAAACACCTTAAACCCTAAATCCTAAACCCTAATCCGTAAACCTTAAACCCTAAACCTAAACCCTAAACACCCTAAACCCTAAACCCTAAACACTAAAGCCTAAATCCTAAACACCCTAAACCCTAAGTCCTAAACCCTAAACCCTAAACCCTAAACACCCAACCTAAAATCCTAAACTTAAACCTAAACTAACTCTAACTAACCTTCCCTAAACCCTAAACTTAAACCTAAACCCTAAAACACTAAACCCTAAACCTAAAACCTAAAACCTAAACCCTACTAAACCTAAATTAAACTAAACTCCTAAACCTAAATCTTAAACTCTACTAAACCTAAACCCAAACTTAAACCTTAAATCAATTCCTAAACCTAACTCTAAAACCTTAAACTTAAACTAAACACTAAACCTAAGTCTAAACCTAAAACTTAACTCTAAACCTAAACTAAACCTAAACCTATACCTTAAACTCTAAACCCTAAACTCTAACTATAATAAAACTATAAACCTTAAACTTAAACTCCTAAACTTAAACCAAAACCTAAACTAAATAAAACCCTAAACAAACCTAAACTAAACCCTAAACCTAAAACCTAAACTATAAACCAAAACCTAAAACCCTAAACCCTAAACACTAAACACTAAACCATAAGCCCTAAAAACCTAAAAACCTAAACCTAAACTAAATAAAACCTAAAAATAAAATAAATAAAAAAACCTAAACCTAATTAAAATAAAAAATTAAATTAAATAAAACCTAAACTAAAACCTAAACCTAAACCTAAATCAAAATAAAATAAAAAATAAAAACAAAACTAAAATAAAATAAATAAAAACCTAAACTAAACTAAAAAATAAAATAAACCTAAAAATAAAAAACAACTAAATAAAATAAAAACTAAACATAAAATAAACATTAATTAAACCTAAAATAAATAAAATAAAATAAAAAACCTAATAAAAAAACCTAAAAAATAAACCAAAATATAAAATAAAACTAAAAAAACCTTAAACTAAAAAAATCAAACTTAAAATAAAAATAAAATAAAATAAACTTAAACTAAAATAAACTAAACCTAAACCTAAACCTCAACCTAAAATAAACTAAACCTAAACCAAAACTAAATAAAATAAACTAAACTAAAAATAAACCTAAAACTAAAAAAGTAAA
>JAKCPB010000258.1:0-52063 GCA_021442155.1 Cymbidium sinense | reverse complement strand
ACTAACTAAATAAACCTAATAACTTAACCTAATAATTAATAAAAACTAATAACTAATATAACTAACTAATAACTAATAATAACTAAAAACTAAATCTAAACTAATAACTAATAAAATTAATAAAACTAATCACTAAATTGATAAACTAATAATAATAACAAATAAGTAAACTAAATTAAGTAATAATAACTAATAACTAATAAATAAAAAAAACTTATAAAACTAATTAATAATAAAACCAATCAATAATAACAAATTAATAATTAATAATAACTAATAATAATAATTATTATTATTATAATAATAACTAAATAACTAATAACTAATAAATAAACTAATATAACTAAAAAACTAATAACTAAATAGCTAATAAACTTGCAAAATAGCTAAACTAAAAACTAATAAATAATAAAAATAATAAAATTGAACTAAAAGACTAAACTAATAAACTAAAATTAATAACAAACTAACTTATAAATAATAAAAATAAATAACTAAAAATAATAACTAATAGTTAATCTAATAATAACTAATAAATAAACTAACTAACTAAACTAATAAATAAAAATAATAACTAAACTAATAACTAATAACTAATAATAAAATTAATAAAAATAAACTAATAACTAATAACTAAACTAATAAACTGATAGCTAATAACTAAAATAATTAAACTAATAAAAATTGTACTAACAGAACCGCTTGACCTATGAGAGCAACTCCTACTAAGAGCTTCACACTCTTCTCTTCTGATTTGGCCAATAATCCATTTTATCATGCATTTAGAAATATGAAAATCCCAAAGCCTTTGTCAAAATGGAGTGTCAAATACAAATAAAATTTTAAAAGATTTTCATCAGATTAAGTCATTACTCATACCACTCAGCTCTCTTTAGGGGTTTAAAGAATTTAGTCTCTCTAAATAATAACAACCTAACTATCTTGCAAAATCATATGACTTGCCTACATGGTTTTAAAGCAGAGGTGTTAGTTGGCTACCACTCTAGGAGATTGTAAGCCCAACGGTCGGACAGTTTAAACCCTAAAATAATCCTAAACCTTAAACTTAAACTAAATAAAACCTAAAAATAAAATATATAAATAACCTAAACCTAAATAAAATATCAAAATAAATAAAGATAAAAACCTAAACTAAAACCTAAACCTAAACCTAGAAATAAAAAAAAAGTAAAATAAAATAAATAAAATAAAATAAACCTAAAAATAAAAAACCTAAATAAAATAAAAACAAAATGTCAAATAAAAATAAAATATACCTAAAATAAAATTAAACAAAAACTAAATAAAAACCTAAACCTAAAAAATAAACCTAAAAATAAGACCTAAAAATAAATAAAAAGAAAACATAAATGTTAAATTTAAAAAAATTAACAATATATAATAAATTTAAATCTAAACTAAAATAATCCTAAAGCCTAAACCATAAATTGTAAACTAACCATAAACCCTAAAAACCTAAAAATAAAATAAATAAACCTAAACCTAAATAAAATAAAGTAATAAGATAAAATAAAAACCTAAACTAAAACCTAATCCTAATCCAAAGCCTAAACCTAAACCCGAGAAAAAAATAAAAAATAAAAACTAAACTAAAATAAAATTATTAAAAACCTAAACTAAACAAAAAAATAAAATAAACCTAAAAATAAAATAACTTAAATAAAATAAAAACTAAACCTAAAATAAAAATAAAATAAACCTAACAATAAATAAATAAAAACCTAAACCTAAAATAAAAAATAAAATAAACCTAAAAATAAAAAACTAAACAAAATAAAAATAAAATGTAAAATAAAGATAAAATAAACTTAAAATAAAATAAAATAATAACTAAATAAAACCTAAACCTAAAAAATAATCCTAAAAATAAAACCTAAAAATAAATAAAAAAGAAAACCTAAACCCTAAACTATACAAAAACTAAACCTAAAATAAAAACTAAATAAAAAAAATTAAATAAACCTAAACCTAAACTAAAATAATCTTGAACCCTAAACTATAAATTGTAAACTAACCGTAAACCCTAAAAACCTAAAAGCCTAAACCTAAAATAAATAAAACCTAAAAATAAAATAAATAAATAAACCTAAACCAAAATAAAATAAAATAATAAGATAGAATAAAAATCTAAACTAAAAACTAAACCTAAACCTAAACCTAAAAATAAAAAGAAATTAAAAATAAAAACTAAACTAGAATAAAATTATTGAAAACCTAAACTAAACTAAAAAGTAAAATAAACATAAAAAACCTAAATAACATAAAAACTAAAAATAAAATAAAAATAAAATAAACATAAAATTAATAAAATCTAAATAAAAACCTAAACCTAAAAAATAAAAATTTAGTTATTTATTTATTTTATTTTATTAGTTTTAATTATTATTTATTTTTTTATTATTAATTATTATTAGTTAGTTTTGTTATTATTAGTTTTACTACTTTTAGTTTAATTATTAGTTATTAGTTTTATTAGTTTAGTTTTTTAGTTATTAATTATTATTAGTTTAGTTTTTATTAGTTTAGTTATTAGTTTATTGGTTATTAGTTTTTATTATTAGTTCATTTTTTATTTTATTAGTTAATTATTATAGTTATTAGTTTATTATTAGTTAGTTTTTATGCTTATTAGTTATTAGTTTAGTTAGTTTAGTTATTAGTTATGTTTTATTAGTTTTTATTTAGTTATTTAGTTTATTATTTAGTTATTATTTTAAGTAATTTATTATTATTAGTTTTAGTTATTACTTATTAGTTTATTAGTTTTTATTATTATTATTAATATTAATTCCTTTATTATTAGTTGTTGTTATAGTTTTATTATTAATTAATTATTTATTAGTTTATTAGCTTAATTATTAAGTTTTATTAGTTATTTAGTTTAGTTATTTTCATTGGTTATTATTTATTAATTTAGTTTATTAGTTTATTAGGTTTATTATTATTATTTATTAGTTTAGTTATTAATTCTTAGTTTTAGTTAGTTTTAGTTGAGTTATTTATTTATTTATTATTATTATGTAGTTATTATTAGTTATTATTAGTTTAGTTTATTAGTTAGTATTAGTTATATTAGTTTAGCTAGTTACTATTATTAGTTATTAGTTACTTAGATAGTTATTATTAGTTAGATTTTATTTTTTATTAGTTTTTTAGTTAGTTTTGTTAGTAATTAGTTGATTAGTTTGTTAGTTTAAGTTATTAGTTTTATTAGTATTTTTTATTAGTTGGATTGGTTATTTATTAATTATTATTATTAGTATTGTTTGTTTAGTTAGTTTATTAGTTTTTAGTTTTACTAGTTAGTTATTTATTATTATTTATTATTAGTTTATATTTAGTTATTAGCCAGTTAGTTATTATTATTAGTTTATTATTTTAGTTATTAATTTCTTTAGTTTTTATTAGTTATATTATTATTTTATTAGTTTAGTTATTATTAGTTAGTTTTAGTTTGTTAGTTATTAGGTTTAGTTAATTTTATTAATTAGTTTATTTATTAATTTATTAGTTTATTAGTTTATTATTTTAGTTTCTAGTTAGTTATTTAGTTTTTATTATTAGTTATTATGTTAGTTATTATTAGTTTAGATATTTATTAGTTCATTATTATTAGTTATTATTAGTTAGTTTGTTTTAGTTAATAGTTTAAGATATTAGTTAATTTTTATTAGTTTATTAGTTTTAGTTAGTTATTTTTTAGTTATTTAGTTTTATTAGTTAGTTTTATTATTTTTTTATTATTAGTTTATTAGTTTATTAGTTTTTTAGGTTTTATTAGTTATTATTATTATTTTTAGGTTTTAGTTTATTAGTTTAGGTTTAGTTTTATTATTAGTTTTTTAGTTAGTTATTAGTTGTATTTATTTTATTAATTATTATTAGTTTATTAGTTTAGCTATATTATTATTTAGTTATTATTATTATTTTATTTGTTATTTAGTTATTAATTATTATTTATTATTAGTTATTATTAGTTATTAGTTAGTTAGTTAGGTTTTTTAGTTTTTTAGTTATTATTAGTTATTAGTTATTATTGGTTTAATTAGTTTATATTTGTTTATAGTTATTTGTTATTAGTTTGGTTTTATTGGATTAGTTATTATTTATATTATTAGTTTTTTATTACTAGTTTATAATTAGTTTAGCTTATTAGTTTATTATTAGTTTATTATTAGTTATTATTTAGTATTATTATTAGTTTTATTAGTTTTATTATTATTGGAGTCATTAGTTTTATTAGTTTTATTCAGTTATTAGTTTATTAGTTTTTTTAAGTTTATTTAGTTAGTTATTAGTTAGTTTTAGTTTATTAATTATTAGTTATTAGTTAGTTTATTTAAGCATTAGTTAGTTATTAGTTTTAATTTTTTTAATTTAGTTAGTTGGTTTTTTAGTTTAGTTAGTTATTAGTTAGTTTTTGTTTTTGTTTTTGTTTTTAGTTATTAGTTAGTTAGTTAGTTAGTTAGTTTGATTTTTTAATTTACTAGTTAGGTTATTTTATTAGTTAGTTTTATTAGTTTTAGTTAGTTTTATTAGGTTATTGGGTTTAGTTATTAGTTATTAGTTTATTAGTTTTTATTCATTAATTATTAGTTAGTTAGTTTACTTTTTAGGTTTAGTTTAGCTATTTATTATTAGTTATAGTTATTAGTTTTTATTATTAACTAAACTAAACTAAAACTAAAACCTAATATTTAAAAACTAATAATTAAAACATAATAACTAAAACTAATAACTAAAACTAATAAACTAAACTAATAAACTAAAATAATAAACTAAATAATAAAATTAATAAATAACTAAATAACTAATTAATAATAATAACCTAAAACTAATAACTAAATAAATAAAACTAATAACCAATAAAAATAACCTAACTAATAATAATAACTAACTAATAATAAAACTAATAAAAAAACTAATAACCTAACTAATAATAACTAATAAACTAAAAACTAATAATAACTAATAAAACTAACTAATAAAACTAATAAATTAATAACTAAACTAAACTAACTAACTAAACTAATAAAACTAATAAAAACTAACTAACTAATAAACTAATAATAACTAAAAACTAACTAATTAAACTAATAAATAATAAACTAATAAAACTAACTAATAACTAACTAATAACTAATAACTAATAACTAATAACTAACTAATAACAAAATAATAAAATAACTACAACTAAAAATAATAACTAAATAACTAACTAAACTAAACTAAAACTAAAACTATCAAATAATAACTAATAAAACAAAAAACTTAACTAAAATAACTAATAAAACAAAAAACTTAGCTAAAATAACTAATAAAACTAACTAATAATAATAAACTAATAATAACTAATAACTAATAATAATAACTAATAACTAATAATAATAACTAAAAAATAAAACAAATTAAATAATAACTAATAATAAAACTAACTAAATTAATTATACTAATAATAAAATTAATAATAACCTTATAATAACTAATACAAACTTATAACTAAATTAATAACTAATAAAAATAAACTAATAACTAAAACTAAACTAACTAAAAACTAATAAACAAAATAAATAATAAAAACTAATAACTAATAACTAATAATAAATAACTAAACTAAACCTAAAAACTAAACTAACTAACTAATAATTAACTAATAAAAACTAATAAACTAATAAATAATAAACTAGTAACTAAACCTAATAACCTAATAAACCTAACTAAAACTAATAAAACTAACTAATAAAATAACCTAACTAATAAACTAAAACTAACTAACTAACTAATAACTAAAAATTAAAACTAAAACTAACTAACTAATAACTAACTAAACTAAAAAAAAAACTAAACTAAAAAAACTAAAACTAATAACTAACTAATAACTAAATAAACTAATTAATAACTAATAATTAATAAACTAAAACTAACTAATAACTAACTAAATAAAACTAATAATAATAATAACTAATAACTAATAACTAAACTAAACCTAATAACTAAACTAAAAAAAACTAATTAAATAACTAACTAATAATAACTAAACTAAAACAATTAATTAAATAACTAACTAAAAATAACTAAACATGTTAACTAATAACTAACTAAACTAACTAATAATAAACTAAACTAATAAACTAATAAACAAACTAACTAAATAAAACTATTAAATCTAATAAAACTAATAAACTAATAAACTAATTAATAACTAAACTAATAACTAATAAACTAACTAATAATAAACCTAAAAAACTAAACTAATAACCTAATAAACTGAAAACTAACTAATAAATAATAACTAAACTAACTAATAATAAAACAAATAACTAACTAAACTAACTAACTAATAACTAATAATAACTAAATTAATAAACTAATAACTAAGAAATAACAACTAATTAAATAACTAACTAAAACTAATAATAATAATAATAATAATAATAACTAAATAATATTATAACTAAACTAATAAACTAATACTAGCAAATAACAACTAATTAAATAACTAACTAAAACTAATAATAATAATAATAATAATAACTAAATAATATTATAACTAAACTAATAAACTAATAATAATAAATAAAACTAATAAAACTAATAACTAATAAATAACTAATAATAAAACTAATAAAACTAATAACTAACTAAATAACTAAAAATAAAACTAATAAAACTAAAACTAAACCTAAACTTATAAACTAAAACCTAATAACTAAAATAAAAAATAATAACTAATAAAACCTTAAAAAAACAAATAAACTAATAAACTAATGAACTATTAATCAAAAACTAATAAAACTAACTAATAAAACTAACTAACTAATAAAACTAACTAACTAATAAATAACCAACTAAATCTAATTATAAACTAATAAACTAATAAAAAATAACTAACTAATAATAACTAATAACTTATAATAATAAATTAATAATAACTAACATAGAAACTAATAATAATAATTAAATAACAAACTAAAAACAAAAATAATAAGCTAATAATAAATTAATAAATAAAATAACTATTAAAATTAAGTAAACTAATAACTAAACCTAATAACTAATAAATTAAAACTAACTAATAATAACTGAACTAATAAACTAATAATAAAACTAATAAAAATTAAATAAACTAATAACTAAACTAAAAACTAATTATAATAACTAACTAACTAATAACTGATAATAATCTCATAAAAAAACTAAACTAATAATAAATAATATTAATAACTAACTAATAAAACTAAAAATTAATAAACTAATAACTAACCATAAAAACTAATAAAACTTATAACTAATAAACTAATAAATCTGAACATAAAACTAATAAACTAATAATAATAATAAAACTAACAATAATAATAAACCAAACTAAAAACTAATAATTAATAATAAAATAAATAACTAATAACTAACTAATAACTAAACTAACTAATAAAAAATCTAATAAACTAAAATTAATAACCTAAACTAATAAACAAATAACAAATTAATAATAAACTAACTAATAACTGATAAAGCTAACTAAAAAATTAATAAAAAAATAAAAACTAATAATAAACTAACTAACTAATAACTAATAAAAATAACTAACTAAACTAATATAACTAATAATAGCTAACTAATAAACTAAACTAATAACTAACATATAAAACTAATAGGTAATAATAACTAATAATATTAATAAATAAATAACTAACTAAAACTAACTAAAACTAAAAACTAAACTAATAACTAATAAATAATAACTAATACAAATAACTAATAAAACCTAATAACTAAACTAATAAATTAATAAATAATTAATTAATAATAAAATGAACTAATAACTAACTAATAATAATAACTAAAACTAATAACTAATAACTAATAATAAAATAACAAATAAACTAACAACTAAAAACTAAAATAATAAATAAAACTAATAATAATAAATAAATAATAATAATAACTAAATAGTAAACTAAATAAAGAACTAAAAACTAATAAAACTAAACTAATAACTAATAAATCTAAAAATTAATAATAATAATAAACTAATAACTATAATAACTAACTAATAAATGAAAAAACTAACTATAATAATAACTAATAACTAAAAAACAAATAAACTAATAACTAATAATAACTAAACTAATACTAACTAATAACTCAACTAATAATAAAAATACCTAAAAAAACTAAACTAATAAAACTAATAACTAATAAATAAACTAAAATTAGTAAAACTACTAATAGTAAAACTAACTAATAATAACTAACAAAATTAATAAAAAAGCAAGTAATAACTAAAATTTAATAAAACTAAATAACTAAAATAATAAAAAAATAACTAATAACTAAACTAATAATAATAAGTAAAATAACTAAAATAAATAACTAATAATAACAAACTAATAACTAATAACTAAACTAATAAAACTAATAACTAAAACTAATAATAACTAACTAAATAATAAAATAATAACTAAATTAATAACTAAATAAACTAATAAACTAATAAACTAACTAACTAACTAATACAACTAATAATAACTAAAAACAATAATAATAATAATAAATAACTAAACTAATAATAATAACTAATTAATAACTAATAAACTAATAAAACTAAACTAATAATAATAAACTAATAATAATAATAATAATAATAAGTAACTAAAAGTAATAAACTAATAATTAAAAAAACTAACTTAACTATCTAACTAACTAATAACTAAATAACTAAACTAAAACTAACTAATAACAAAACCTAACTTAAACCTAATAATAATAAACTAAATAAGTAACTAATAACTAAACTAACTAATTAACTAATAATAATAACTAAAAACTAATAATAAACTAAATAACTAATAATAATAATAAACTAATAAACCATAAAACTAAAATAAGTAATAAAACTAAGCCTATTAATAATAAAAAAACTAATAACTAAAAAACAAATAAACTAATAACTAACTAATAATAACTAATAAACTAACTAAATTAACTAACTAAACCTAATAAACTAAATAAAATAATAAACTAATAACTAAAGTAAAAATAATAAACTAACTAACTAATAAAACTAATAAAACTAATAAACTAATAACTAATAACTAAACCTAAACTAATAACTAACTAATAAACTAAAAAAAAAATAACTAAACTAATAACTAAAAAATAAAATAACTAATTCAACTAATAAAACTAATAATAATAACCTAATAAATAACTAAACTAAACTAATAATAACTAATAAAATAACTAACTAATAACTAATAACCAAACTAATAAAAACAAAACTAAAAACTAAAACTAACTAACTAATAAACTAATAAAACTAAAAAACTAACTAATATAATAATAATAAACTAAACTAATAATAAAATAAACAAATAAAAATAATAATAATAATAATAAAGTAAAAAATAATAAAACTAATATACTAAAAACTAACTAATAAAACCTAAACTAATAACTAATAACTAAATAAAACTAATAAACTAAATTAAACTAACTAAAACTATAACTAATAACTAAATAAAACTAATAATAAACTAATAACTAAATAATTAATAAACTAGTAAACTAATAAATTAAAAACTAAACTAAACTAAAACTAATAACCTAACTAATAAAAACTAAAATTATAATAATAATAACTAAATAATAAAACTAAAATATAAACCAAATAACTAAAACCTTAAAATTAAAACTAATAAACTAGTAATAATAACTAATAATAAAAACTAACTAAAACTAATAATAAAACAACTAATAACTAAAAAAACTAACTAATAAAAACTAAAACTAAAAAACTAATAATAAACTAAAAGCTAACTAATAATTATAACTAATAATTAAACTAATAAACTAATAATAACAACTAATAAAATAACTAAACTAATAACTAATAACTAATAAACTAATAAAACTAAAATAAATAATAAATAAAACTAAATAACAAATTAATAAACCTAATAACTAATAAACTAAAACTAACTAAACTAATAAAACTAAAAAACTAAATTAGCTAATAATAAAAACTAAACTAATAAACAAATAAACTAATGACTAATAATTACTGATAATAACTAACAAATAAATAAATTAATAAAACTAATTAACTAATAACTAGCTAACTAAAAAACCTAACTAATAAACATAAACTATGAACAAAATTAATAACTAACTAATAAAATAACAAATAAACTAAACCTAATAATAATAATTAAAAACTAATAATAACTAAACTAATAACTAACTAAAAACTAATTAATAAAAAATAATAAACTAAATAATAATAATAACTAACTACTAAACTAATAACTAAACTAATAACTAATAAACTAATAACTAAAAACTAATAATAACTATACTAAATAATAATAATAACTAAAAAGCTAACCAAACTATTTAAAATTAACTAACTAACTAAACCTAAAACTAATAAACTAATAACTAACTAATAAACTAATAACTAAACTAATAAAACTATTAAACTAATAACTAAACTAATAACTAATAATAACTAAACTAATAACTAAATAATTACCTAAACTAATTAAAACTAATAAACTAAAACTAATAACTAATAAAAACTAAATAAATAAATAAAAAAACTAAATAACTAAACTAGTACACTAAACTAATAACTAATAAAACTAACTAATAACTAATAGTAATAACTAATAACTAATAATATCTAATAACCTAATAACTAATAATAACTAATAATAATAACTAATAAAACTACTAAAACTAATAAATAACTAAACTAATAATTAAAGCTAAATAAATAAAACCTATAATAAAAAACTAATAAACTAAACCTAATAATAACTAATTAAAACCAAAAACTAATAATAACTAATAATAAACTAATAACTAATAACAAACTAAAAACTAATAATAACTAATAATAACTAGAAACTAACTAACTTGAACTAATAACTAATAAAACTAAACTAATAAGCTAATAAACTAAAAACAAAAAACTAATAAACTAAACTAACTAATAATAACTAATAAAACCTAAACTAATAAATAACTAAACTAAATAACTAAACTAATAACTAACTAATAACTAACTAAAATAAACTAAACTAAACTAATAATTAACTCAAAACCTAAAAACTAAACTAAAACTAATAACTAATAATAGCTAATAATAACTAATAACAAATAAAATTAATAAATAAATAACTAATAAAATAATAAACTAAACTAAATAATAATTAATAACTATATAATAAAAAAATAAAACTAATAAATAATAATAATTAAATAAAAACAAAACTAATAATGAACTAATAACTAATAACTAATAACTAATAAACTACTAAAACTAACTAATAAATAACTAAACTAATAAAAAATAAATAACTACTAATAACTAATAATAACTAACTAACTAATAAAAACTAATAAACTAACTAATAAACCTAAACTTAAACTAAAATAAATAAAATATAAAAATAAACATAAAATAAACTAAACCTAAACTTGAACCTAAACTAAACAAAATAGAATAAATTAAAAATAAACATAAACCTAAATTAAAAAATAAAACATAAAATATAAACCCAAATAAATAACTAATAAAATAAAACCCAAACTAAACCTTAAAAAAATAAAATAAAAACCTAAACCTAAACTTAAATGTAAAAAATAAAACTTTAACCTAAAAAAATAAAATAAAATAAAACTAAACTAAAAAATAAACATAAACCAAAAAAATAAACTAACATAAAACCCTAAACTAAAATAAATAAAGTTAAAATAAATAAACTAAACTAAATAAAAAATAAATAAACCTAAATATAAATAAAAAAATAAAATAAACTAAGTAAACCTAAACCTTGATTTACTTAATTTTAAAAAATAAAAATATTAAAAAGCTTAGCCTAAACCCTAAATTCTAAACACTAAACCCTAACCCTAAACCCTAAATAATAATAACTAATAAACAAATAATAATAAATAATAACTAAGAAACTAATAACTAATAAAAACTAACTAACTAATAACTAATAAAACAAATAAAACTAATAATAATTAATAATAACCTAAACTAATAAAAAAACTAAAACTAATAAACAAATAAACTAAATTAATAACTAATAACTAAAACTAAAATAATCATAAAACTAATAATAACATAACTAATAACTAATAATCATAACTAACGAATAAAAAATGATAATAAACTAAAAACTAAAGCTAAAAACTAAAACCTAATAAAACTAATAAATTAATAACCAAACTAATAATAACTAATAAATAACTAGTAATAACTAAAAAATAACTAACTAATAACTAGTTAACCTAAATAATAAATAGCTAACTAATAAAACTAACTAATAAATTAATAAACTAAAAATAATTGAAATAATAACTAATAATAACTAAAAACCTAACTAAAACTAACTAATAAAATAAATAACTAATAATAATAAACTAACTAATATATAATAACTAATAATAATAATAATAATAAACTAATAAAACTAAAAACTAAACATAACTAATAATAACTAAAACTAACTAAACTAATAACTAATAATAATAATAACTAATAACTAATAACTAATAAAACTAAAATAATAACTAATAACTAATAAACTAATAAAACTAACTAAACATAACTAATAAAAACTAACTAAAATAACTAAATAAACTAATAAAAACTAAATAATAAATAATTACTAATAAAAAAACTAATAATAAAACTAATAAAACTAAAAACCTAATAAAACTAAAACTAATAATAAAACTAATAACTAATAAACTAAAAATAAACTTAAACTAATAAAATCTAATAACTAATAAAATTAATAAATATAACTAATAATAATAAAACTAATAAGACCAATAAATAAAACTAATAATAATAAAATAAACTTATTAACAATAACTAAACTAGCTAACTAATAAAATAATAATAATAAAACTAATAATAACTAATAACTAAAACTAAAAAACTAAAACTAAATAACTAACCAAAACTAATAACAAATAATAACTAAACTAATAATAATAACTAATAATAAAACAAAACTAATAATAAAATAATAATAAAATTAAACTAATAAACTAAATAACTAATAACTAATAATAACTAAGCTAATAATTAATAAATAATAAACTAATAACTAATAACAAATAAATAAAAAATAATAAAAAACTAAAACTAATAATAACTAATAACTAATATAATAAACTTATAACTAACTAATAACTAACTAATAATAATAAATAATAAAAACTAAACTAAAATAACTAAATAATAACTTAAAATAAACTAATAACTAATAATAAAACTAAATAATGAAATTAATAACTAATAAATAAAACTAAATAACTAAACTAACTAAAAAATAACTAAACTAACTAAAAAATAACTAAACTAATAAAAAACTAGTAAAATAAATAACTAACTAACTAGTAAAACTAAAGCTAATAAATAATAAAAACTAATAACCTAATAAAAACTAATATCTAAATAATATTAATAAACAAAAACTAATAACTAACTAAACTAATAACTAATAAAAACTAATAACTAACAATAAAAACTAAAATACTTATAAAGCTAAAACTAATAATAACTAAATAACTAAAACTATTTAATATAAATAATAATAAAATAAATAAACTAATAATAAAATAACTAATAATGAAAGTAAATAAAAACTAATTAAACTAAAAACTAAACTAAAACCTAAATAACTAATAAAAATATAATAAAATTTAATAAACTAAACAAATAAATAACTAATAAACTAACTAATTAATAAACTAATACCTAAAATAATAAACTAATAACTATCAATAATAATAATAATAATAATAACTAATACCCAAAATAACTAACTAATAAACTAATAAACTAACTAAAATAAACTAATGACTAATAACTAATAACTAATAACTAAAAACCTAATAATAATAATAAACTAAAAATAAAAAACTAATAAAAAGCTAACTAAACTAACTAAACTAATAACTATTAAACTAAAAATAAAAAATTACTAATAATAACTAAATAAATAACTAAGTAATAATAACTAAAAACTAATAAAAACTAATTACTAACAAAATAAACTAAATAAATAACTAAGTAGTAATAACTAAAAACTAATAAAAAATAATTACTAACAAAATAAACTAAATAACTATTAATAAACTAAACTAATAAAACTAACTAATAAACCTAAATAAAAGTAATAAATTAAAAACTTATGAAACTAAAACTAATATCTAATAACAAATAACTAATAAGAACTAATAATAATAACAAAACTAACCTAAAACCTAATAAACTAATAAACTAATAATTACTAATAATAACTAATAACTAATAACTAAATAATAATAATAACTAATAAAATTAAATAATAAGTTATAATAATAACTAATAATTAATAATAATAAACTAATTAATAATAAACTAAACTAAAAACTAATAATAATAAACTAATTAAAAATAACTAACTAATAACTAATAAACTAAATAATAACTAATAAACAAATAAATAATAAAACTAATAAAACTAATAATAATTAAAACCTAATAAACTTATAACTAATATAACTAACTAAATAATAAACTAACTAAACCTAATAACTAACTAAAAATAATAACTAAACTAAAACTAATAATAAAAAATAATAAAAAACTAATAATGACTAAAACTAATAAACCAATAACTACCCAACTAACTAATAAAACTAAAAAATTAATAAAACTAAACTAATAACGAATAAACTAACTAAAACTAATAAACTAATAAAACCTAATAAGAATAATAATTAAACTAAATAAAAAACTAATAAAACTAAACTAATAAATAACTAAATAATAAAGCTAAAACTTAATAATAAACTAAAAATAACTAAATAATAAAAATAAATTAATAACTAATTATAATAACTAACTAATAACTAAAAACTAATAACTAAATGATAACTAAACTAAAAAACTAATTAAACTAAATAATAAAACTAATAACCTAATAAACTAATAATAATAATTAAAATAAACTAATAAACTAATAGTAATGAATAATAATAAATAAACCTAATGACTAAACTAATAATAAATAATAATAACTAATAACTAATAATAACTAAAACCTAATAACTAAACTAATAAATAAATAACTAATGCAAACTAACTAATAATAATAAATAATAACTAAACTAAAACTAACTAATAAAATAAAGTAATAACTAAAAAAATAAGTAAAATAAATAATAATAACTAATAATAACTAAAATAACTAAATAATAATTATAATAATAACTCATAATAATAATAATAATAATAATAAATAATAAAAATAATAATAATAATAAACTAATAACAAAAACTAATAGTAAAAACTAAATATTTAATAATTAATAAACTAATAAAACTAATAACTAATAAAATAAAAAGTAATTAATAATACAAAAAAATTATAATGAAACAAATAAAAACTAAATTAATAAACTAATAACTAATAACTAATAATAACTAATAATAAACTAAAAACTGAACAATAACTAATAATAACTAACTAATTATTAGTTCAGTTATTATTAGTTTAGTTATTAGTTTATTAGTTATTATTTATTTTTTTTAGTTATTAGTTTTATTATTCGTTAGTTATTATAGTTTTTAGTTTATTATTAATAGTTTATATGTTTATCAGTTATTAGCTTAGTTAGTTTAACTATTAGTTTTATTAGTTATTTAGTTTATTTAGTTATTTTATTTTAGTTTATTAGTTTATTATTTTATTATAAGTTATTAATTTTAGTTATTAGTTATTGTTAGTTTTATTATTAATTATTTATTTATTAGTTTATTATTTTAGTTATTAGGTTTAGTTATTTAGTTTAGTTATTCCATTAGTTATTATTTATTAGTTTAGTTTATTAGTTTTTTATTTTTTATTTGATTAGGTTTATTATTATTATTTATTAGTTTAGTTATTAGTTAAGTTATATATTTATTTATTAATTATTATTATTATGTAGTTATTAGTTTATTATTCATTTTATTAGTTATTAGTTTACTTTATTAGTTAGTTAGTATTAGAATTACAAAAAATTAATATAACTAAGTGAAAACCCACAACTAATAATAACTAAATAACTAAAGTAATAACTAATGACTAACTAACTAATAATAAAAACTAATTAAAAACTAATAATAATAACTGAATAAAAAACTAAACTAATAATTAATAACAAATAAACTAATAAAACTAACTAATAATATAACTAATAATAACTAATAACTAATAATAATAATCAAAACATAATAATAAAAAACTAAAAACTAATAATAATAAAGTAATACACTAAAAACTAAAACTAAAACATAAAAAACTAATAAATAATAAACCTAATAATAAAAAAACCTAAAAACTAACTTATAACTAGCTAATTAATAATAAACTAAAAAAACTAAAACCTAAACTAATAAACTAATAACAAATAAAAAAACTAAAACTAAAAAAAAACTAATAATTAACTAATAACTTAACTAATAACTAAAAGTAACTCATACCTAATAAAAACTAATAAATAACTAAGAAGAAAAACTAATAAAACTAACTATTAATAAAAAATAACTAATAACCTAATAATAACAAACCTAAAATAATAAAAAAATAAAATATAATTAAACTAATATAACTAAACGAATAAACTAAAAAAAACTAAACCTAGTAATAAACTAAACTAACTAAAAAACTAACCAATAATAAATAAAAACTAACTACTACTACTACTACTACTAACTAATAATAATAATAATAATAATAATAATAAACTAAGAAATAAAACTAACTAAAAAACCTAATAACTAAATAAAATAAATAAAACTAAAAACTAAAACTAAATAAACTAAATAACTAACAACTAATAATAATAAATAAACCTATAAACTAAAACTAAAACTAACAACTAATAAAACCTAAATAACTATTAATAATTAGCTAAAAGACTATAAACTAAATAATAATAATAATAATACTAATAATAATAAAACCTAAAAAACTAAATAATAAAGTAACTCATAAAAAATAAAACTAATAAAAATAAATAAACTAATAAAACCTAATAACTAAACTAATAACTAATAAAACTCATAAAAATAAACAAACAAACTAACTAATAAATAATAACTAAATAATAAAAACCTAAACTAAAACTAATAACTAAACTAAAACCTAACTAATAATAACTAAATAAAACTAATAAAATAAAATCTATAACTAATAACTAATAACTAATAATTAAAAATAATAAACTAATAACTAAACCTCATAACAAATAAAATAAACTAACTAATAAATAAATAACTAAAAAACTAATAAACTAATAAACTAATAAATAATAAATAACTAATAAACCCTAACTAATAAACTAATAAACTAACTAAAACTAATAATTAATAAATAACTAATAACTAATAATAGCTAACTAAACTAAATAACTAATTTAAATCTAATAATAATAACTAAAAAAAAAACTAATAAATAATAAAACCTAAAAACTAAAACATAAACTAAATAATAAACCTAATAAACTAAAAACTAATAATAACTAAATAACTAATAATAAAACCTAAATAATAACTAAAACTAAGTAGCTATTAACTAACTAATAAAAAACTAATAATAACTAATAAAACTAATAAAACTATTAAACTAATAACTAAATAGTAATAACTAAAACTAAATAAACTAACTAAATAAATAAAACTAAAAAACTAAACTAAACTAATAATAATAAACTAAACTAAAAACTAATAATAATAAACTAATTAAAAATAACCAATAAACTAACTAATAACTAATAAAATAAATAAATAATATAACTAATATAACTAATAATAATTAAAAACTTAATAAACTTATAACTAATATAACTAACTAAATAATAAACTAACTAAACCTAATAACTAACTAAAAATAATAACTAAACTAAAACTAATAATAAAAAATAATAAAAACTAATAATGACTAAAACTAATAATAACTAATAACTAATACCCTAACTAACTAATAAAACTAAAAATTAATAAAACTAAACTAATAATGAATAAACTAACTAAAACTAATAAACTAATAAAACCTAATAAGAATAATAATTAAACTAAATAAAAAACTAATAAAACTAAACTAATAAATAACTAAATAATAAAGCTAAAACTTAAAAATAATTAACTAAAAATAACTAAATAATTAAAATAAACTAATAACTAATTATAATAACTAACTAATAACTAAAAACTAATAACTAAATGATAACTAAACTAAAAAACTAATAAAACTAAATAATAAAACTAATAACCTAATAAACTAATAATAATAACTAAAATAAACTAATAAACTAATAGTAATTAATAATAAATAAACCTAATAACTAAATTAATAATAAATAATAATAACTAATAACTAATAATAACTAAAACCTAATAACTAAACTAATAAATAAATAACTAATAAAAACTAACTAATAATAAATAATAACTAAACTAAAACTAACTAATAAAATAAACTAATAACTAAAAATAAGTAAAATTAATAATAATAACTAATAATAACTAAAATAACTAACTAATAATAATAATAATAACTCATAATAATAATAATAATAAATAAATAATAAAACTAATAATAATAATAAACTAATAACTAAAACTAATAATAAAAACTAAATAATTAATAAATAAACCAATAAAAACTAATAATAAAAAATAAAAAGTATTAATAATACAATAATTATAATGAAACAAAAAAACTAAATTAATAAACTAATAACTAATAACTAATAATAACTAATAATAAACTAAAAACTGAACTAATAACTAATAATAACTAACTAATTATTAGTTCAGTTATTATTAGTTTAGTTATTAGTTTATTAGTTATTATTTTATTTGTTTTTAGTTATTAGTTTTATTATTAGTTAATTATTATAGTTATTAGTTTATTATTAATTAGTTTATATGTTTATTAGTTATTAGTTTAGTTAGTTTAGTTATTAGTTTAGTTTTATTAGGTTTTAGTTAGTTATTTAGTTTATTATTTAGTTATTATCTTTAGTTATTTATTATTTTAGTTATTACTTATTAGTTTATTAGTTTTTTTATTATTATTAGTTATTAATTTTAGTTCCTATTATTAGTTAGTTATTAGTTAGTTTTATTATTAATTATTTATTTATTAGTTTATTAGTTTAGTTATTAGGTTTTATTAGTTATTTAGTTTAGTTATTCCATTAGTTATTATTTATTAGTTTAGTTTATTAGTTTTTTATTTTTTATTTGATTAGGTTTATTATTATTATTTATTAGTTTAGTTATTAGTTAAGTTATATATTTATTTATTAATTATTATTATTATGTAGTTATTAGTTTATTATTCATTATTATTAGTTATTAGTTTACTTTATTAGTTAGTTAGTATTAGTTAATTACAAAATTAATAATAACTAAGTGAAAACCTAATAACTAATAATAACTAAATAACTAAAATAATAACTAATGACTAACTAACTAATAATAAAAACTAATTAAAAACTAATAATAATAACTGAATAAAAAACTAAACTAATAATTAATAACAAATAAACTAATAAAACTAACTAATAAAAAAACTAATAATAACTAATAACTAATAATAATAATCAAAACCTAATAATAAAACTAAAAACTAATAATAATAAAGTAATACACTAAAAACTAAAACTAAAACATAAAAACTAATAAATAATAAACCTAATAATAACTAATAAAAAACTAACTTAAAAACTAACTAATAACTAACTAATTAATAATAATAATAACTAATAAAAACTAAAAACCTAAACTAATAAACTAATAACTAATAATAAATAACTAAAAAACTAAACCTAAAAACTAATAATTAACTAATAACTTAACTAATAACTAAACGTAACTCATACCTAATAAAAACTAATAAATAACTAAGAAGAAAAACTAATAAAACTAACTATTAATAATAAAAATAACTAATAATAACCTAATAATAACAAACCTAAAATAATAAAAATAAAATATAATTAAACTAATATAACTAATAACGAATAAACTAATAAAAACTAAACCTACTAATAAACTAAACTAACTAAAAAAACTAACTAATAAAATAAAAACTACTAACTACTACTACTACTAATAATAATAATAATAATAATAATAATAATAATAATAATAATAAACTAATAAATAAAACCAACTAAAAAAACTTAATAACTAAATAAAATTAATAAAAACTAAAAACTAAAATTAAATAAACTAAACAACTAATAAATAATAATAATAACTAAAAATCCTAAAAACTAAAACCAAAACTAACTAATAATAACTAACAACTAATAAAACCTAAATAACTATTAATAATTAGCTAAAAACTAATAAAAACTAATAAACTAATAACTAAAATAATTTATAAAAACTAAGTAATATTAACTAAACCAATAAACTAAAAAACTAATAAACTATTAACAAACTAACTAATAATAATAAAACTAAACTAATAAAAACTAACTAAACTAATAAAACTAATAATAATTACTAATAATAAAGTAACTAATAACTAATACTAATAAATAACTAACTAAACTAACTAATGACTAATAATTACTAAAACTAATAATAACTAAAAAAATTAATAAACTAAAACTAACTAATAATAATAAGTAAAACTAATAACTAATAATAATAAAACTAAATAAACTAAGTAATAAAATTAACTAATAATTAAACCTAATAATAGTTAATAATTAATAAACTAATATCTAAAAACTAATAACTAATAATTAAATAAAATTCTAACAACGAAACTAATAATAAAAATATAAAACTAAATAACCTAAAAAAACTGAACTAATAACTAACTAAAACTAACTAACTAATAAATTAACTAATTAACTAAAAACTAATAATAAGCTAATAAACTAATAACTAACTGATAATAACTAAAATAATAACTATCTAAAAGCTAATAACTAATTAACTAATAATAACTAAACTAATTACTAAAAAAATTTAAAACTAATAATAAAACTAATAATATTAACTACTAAATATCTAAATTAATAACTTACAATAAAAATAACTAATAACTAATAAAACTTTATATCAAAACTAATAATAGCTAATAACTAATTTAAATAACTAAACTAATAATTAATAATAATAAACTAATAAAATAATAACTAATAACTAATTATAATAAAGAAAAACTAACTAACTAATAACTAAACTAATAACTAATAATAAAACTAAAAATTAAAACTAAATAAAAAACTAATAAACTAATAAAAACTAAAATACTAAATAACTAATAACTAAAAACTAATTAAAACTAAATAATAACTAAAGTAATAACTAATAACTAATAAATAATAATAACTAACTAATAATAACCTAATATATAACTAAACTAACTAATAACGAATAAAAACCTAATAACTAATAATAACTAAACTAAAAACTACAACTAATAACTAAAACCTAATAACTAACTAATAATAATAACTAATAACTAAACTAATAACTAATAACTAATGAAAACTAAACTAATAACTAAATAATAACCAAACTAATAACCAAATAAAAGCTAAACCTAATAAAACTAATAAGCAAATAATCTAATAATAATTAATAACTAATAATAACCAAAATTAAAAAGTAATAATAATAAACTAAATAACTAAACTAATAAACATAAAACTAACTAATAAAATTAAAAATAAAAACTAAACTAAAACTAAACTAATAATAACCTAACTAATAATTAATAATAAAATAATAATCTAACAACTAATAAGTAATAAATAAAATACTAATAAAAAATTAATAACTAACTAATAAATATAACTAAACTGACTAACTAACTAACTAAAACACTAATAATAAAACTAAACTAATAACTAATAAAAAAACTAAACTAATAACTATACATAATAACTAAAACTAAAACTAATAACTAAAACTAATAATAATAATAACTTAACTAATAATAATAATAAAACTAATAATTAACTAAAATAATAATTAATAACTAATAACTACTAAACCTAATAGCTAAACTAACTAATAACCTAACTAAACTAAAAACTAATAAAACTAATAAACTAATAACTAACTAATAACTAAAATAATGAATAATAATAATAACTAAACTAATAAATAAACTAACTAATAAACTAATAACTAAATAACTAACTAATAATAAATAATTAAAACCTAAAACCTAAACCTAATAACTAATAAACTAAACTAATAAAATTAATAACTAATAATAAATAATAACTAACTAAACTAACTAACTAATTACTAATAGCTGATAACTATATCTAATAAGAATGTGCAGTGACTACATTTACTTTTCTTATTTTTAATATAATTTCACATTAGGAATTAGGATTTGTGTTATGTGGGGATAGGAATGAGCATTGGCTCAAAGGCTTTGTCCTGGGAGGCCGTGTGATGCCTTTGAAGTGGAACAAACCAAATCAAAGGAGGAAGATACAAGAAGACATGAAGACTTGAAGGCGCCCCACAGCATGTATCATTTGTAAATTGCAAATTATTCTTTTATGTACCGACTTGTATAAGGGTAGAGCTCGGCTACCCATATTTCTTTTTGGGTTGTATGACGACACCCGACTACACCGACCTTTTATTCTTTTGTGCTAGTTATAAAATTATTTGATGTTATGTTTAATTTGTTCATTAGAAATGGCATGCCTTTTTTTAGTTTATTACTTGATTGATGTTTTGTTGTATGGCCTGGATCCGATTAAGCTCTTAGGAAAAAATAAACTTTTACCCAACTACAACTCATAATTAAATTTCAAAATAGAAGTGTGGAAATGTTTAAGAGATCAAGGAATTTCTTGGCTTACAAATCTTTTTAATGTTATTTTAAAGACTAAAAGATGTCGATGAGTGGAGAAAGAGTTTGTTGGTTCCTATATTTAAGAATAAAGGTGATGCACAAGAGTGTGCAAATTATAGAGGAATTAAGTTAATGTGCCATACATTAAAATTATGGGAGAGAGTAATTGAGCATAGGTGATGTGATACGTAAGTTTCTCACAAGTTTGGTTTCATGCCGTAGATCTACTATGGATGCTATACATTTGTTAAGAGGTTTGATGGAGAAGCATAGAGAAAATAAGATGGATCTACATATGATATTTATTGATTTAGAGAAAGCTTATGATAAAGTCTCAAGAGATGTTCTTTGGAGAGTTCTAGAATAGAAAAAAGTTAATATTGGTTATATTCAAGTCATTAAGGATATGTATACTAGAGTACTTTTGTGTCCAAACACAAGGAGGATTGACAAAATATTTTCCTATTTCGGTTGGATTACATCAAGGATCAACATTAAGCCCTTATCTTTTTTACTTTAGTTATGGATGTTCTTACGAGGCACTTACAAGAAGATGTACCTTGGTGTATGCTTTTTCCTGATGACATTCTTCTTGTTGATAAGACTAGAGAGGGAGTCGAACATAAACTTGAATTATGGAGGTCAACTTTAGAGTCTAAAGGTTTTCGTTTAAGTAGATCTAAAACTGAATATATGGAGTGTAATTTTAGTTGTAGAAGTTTTAGTGGTAGTGTTGTGACTTTAGGTGATCAAGTCATTAATAAGAGTGAGCGATTATATTTAGGCTCTATTGTTCAAAATGATGGTGAAATAGATGGAGATGTTATTAGTAGAATTCAAGTTGGATGGTTGAAGTGGAGGAATGCATCGGCCTATTATGTGATAGAAAAGTTCCACTTAAACTTAAGGGAAAATTTTATAAGATGATGGTAAGACTGCAATGACTTATAGTGCGAATGTTGGCCAATAAAGAGAAACATAAGACTAAGTTAAGTGAGAGATGAGGATGCTGTGGATGAGTGGCTTTACACTTAGAGATAGAATACAAAATGAGTATGTTCAAAAAAAAGTTGGAGTAGCTCCAGTGGTAGATAAGATTAGGGAGAGTCACCTTAGATGGTTTGGCCACATAAAGCGTCGTCCATGATGAATTAGGAGAGTAGATGCATTAGATTTGCCTTATGTTAAGAAAGGTAGGTAGACCTAAAAAAGACTTGGTTAAGATGTATAAAAATGATCTTAGTATACTTGAATTAAATGAGAATTTGACATAATAGGACACAATGGAGACGGAAGGATTCATGTAAAACCTAGTGGGATTAAGGCTTGTAGTAGTAGTTGTTGTTGTTGTTGTATAAATAATAATAATGAACTAAAACTGATAATAATAAAATTAATAACTAATAATAATAAAACTAATAATAAAACTAATTACTAACTAATAACTAAAAATAATAATAAATAATTAACTAATAATAATAACTAACTAATAATATAACTAATAACTAATAAACCTAACAATAAGTAATCTAAAACAAACTAATAATAATTAAACTAATAACTAATAAATACTAAATAAAAAACTAAAAAACTAATCAACTAATAACTAATAACTAATAAATAATAATAAAAATGACAAGCTAACTAAATAACTAACCTAAAACTAATAATAATTAATTATAAAAACTATAATAACTAACTAATAAAAACTAATTAAAACTTATAACTAATAATAACTAATAATAACTAATAATAACTAAAATAACTAATAACTAAAAAACTAATAAACTAATAACTAAACTAATAACTAAATAATTAATAAACTAATAATAAAACTAATAAAACTAATAACTATAATAACTAATAAACTAAAATAAATAACTAACTAATAATTATAACTAATAATTACTAATAACTAATAAAATTAATAAAAAAAACTTAATAAACTAATAATAACTAGTAATAATAAAATAACTAACCAATAAACCTAATAACTAATAATAACTAAACTAATAAACTAATAAACTAAATAAATAACTAAACTAATAAACTAAATAACTAATAACTAATAAAATAATAACTAATAAACTAGTAACTAAAACTAAAACAAACTAACTAATAATAACTAATAACTAAAAACTAATAACTAATAATAATTAATAACTAATAAAAACTAAAAAAATAACTAATAACTAAACAAATAGAACTAAACTAATAACTAATAATTAATAACTAAAACTAATAAACTAATAAATAAACTAAAAAAATAAATAACTAAACTAATAAACTAATAATTAACTAAATAATAAAAACTAATAACTAATAATAAACTAAAAACTAACTAATAAAACTAATTAACTAAATAACTAACTAATAACTAATAATAACTAAAGTAATAATTAACTAAACTAATAATTAATAATAAATAATAAACTAACAACTAATAACTAACTAATAAAAGTAATAATAAATAAATAAATAATAATAACTAATAACTAATAAAAAACTAAAAAACTAATAACTAATAATAAATAAACAAAACTAATAATAAATAATAAATTAGCTAATAAAAAAACTAAACTAGTAACTAATAATAACTAACTAACTAAACTAATAACACTATTAACTAACAATTAATAAACTATCTAACTAATAATAACTATTAATTAAAATTAATAATAATAATAAAACTAACTAATAACTAATAACTAATAACTAATTATAAACTAACTAATAATAACTAAATAATAACTAACTAACTAATAATAACTAATTAAACCTAAACTAATAATTATAACAAATAACTAACTAACTAACTAATAATAACTAATAATAATAAATTAGAAAAACTAAACTTAACTAATAATAATAAACTAACAACTAATAACTAATAACTAAATAACTAATAATAATTAAACTAATAACTAAATTAATAAACTAATAACCTAAACTAATAACTAATAATTACCTAAACTAATAACCTAAATAACTAAACTAATAATAACTAATAACTAAAAACTAAATAAGTAACTAATAAAAACCTAAATAACTAAAACTAAATAAAAAAACTAATAAACTAATAATAAAACTAATAATAAATAATAACTAATAACTAATAAAATAGAAAACTAATAACCTAATAATATTAATAACTAACTAATAATAACTACATAACTAAACTAACTACATAACTAAACTAAACCTAATAAAAAACTAAAAACTAATAAAACTAAAACTAAATAATAATAAATTAACTAACTAATAAAACTAAACTAATAAATTAATAAAAACTAATACAAATTGAATAAACTAACTAAACTAATAAACTAACTAATAATAACTAATAAATAATAACTAATAACCCTAAGCCTAGAACCCTAAACCCTAAATGCTAAACCCTAAAGCCCTAAACCCTAAAACCTATAGCCCTAAACATTAAACCCTAAACCTCAAACCCTAAACACTAAACCCTAAACCCTAAACTAACCCTAAACCCTAAACCCTAATCCCTAAATCCTAAACATCAAAAAACCTAAACCTAAATTAAATAAAACTTGAAAATAAAATAAATAATTAAACTTAAACTTAAATAAAATAATAAAATAAAATAAAATAAAAACCTAAACCTAAACCTAGAAATAAAATAAAATAAAAAATAAAAACTAAACTAAAATAAATTAAATAAAAACCTAAACTAAACTACAAAAATAAAATAAACCTAAAAATAAAAAACTTAAAGAAAATAAAAATTAAACATAAAATAAAAATAAAATAAACCTAAAATAAAATAATATAAAAATAAAATAAAAACCTAAACTTAAATGTTAAATCTAAAAATAAAACATAAAACCTAAACTAAAAATAAAGAAACCTAAACCTAAAATAAAAATAAAATAAACAAAATAAAATAAATAAAATAATCTAAACTAAAATAACCCAAAATCCTCAACCTTAAACCCTAAACCCAAAACCTTAAAAACTATAAACTAACTAACTAATTAACTAAATAAAAAACTAATAATAAAATTAAACTAATAACTAAACCTAATAAATAAAACTAAAACTAAAAAATAATAATAAAACTAACTAATAAAACTAATAATTAAAACTAATAATAATAACCTAAATAATATTAAAACTAATAACTAACTAAAATAATAACTAATAACTAATAATAATAATAAAACTAATAACTAACTAAAGTAATAAACTAATAACTAAATAAACTAATAAACTAATAACTAAACTAAAATAAAACTAAGTAATAATAATTAAAAAAACTAATAACACCTAAACTAGTAAACTAACTGATTGCTAACTAAACTAATAACTAATAACTAACCAATAAAACTAACTAATAAACTAATAACTAATAACTAACTAAATTAATAATAACTAAATAACTAATAATAATAACTAACTAACTAATAACTAATAACTAATTAACAAATAATAACTAATAACTAATAATTAATAAACTAATAATAAAACTAATAACTAATAACTAATGATAATAATTATAATAAACTAAAAAACTAAAACTAATAATAACTAACTAGTAATAGTAAAACTGATAAATAAACTAACAACTAGCTAATAATAATAAAACTAAACTCATAACTAACTAATTAATAAAAAAACTAAATAACTAAACTAACTAAATAACTAATAATAATAAAACTATTAATAACTTAAACTAATATTAACTAAACTAAAAACTAACAAATAATAACTAGAACTAATAAAACTAAAACTAAACTAATAATAACTAACTAATAATAATAATAACTAAACTAATAACTACTAAAACTAACTAATAAATAATTAATAAAATAACTAAACTTAATAACTAATAATAACTAATTAGCTAATAAACTAATAATAAACTAATAAACATTTAACAAATTACTAATAATAATAATCTAAATAAACTAATAATAACTAACTAATAAACTAAATAACTAACTAATAATTGATAAATTAAAAAAACTAATAAAATAAATGAACTATTAAACTAATAATAATAACTAAAATTAACTAACTAACTAAAATAATTACTAATAAAACTAACTAAAACAAAAAACTAAACTCAATAAAATTAACTAAACTAATAATAACTAATAACTAACTAATAAATTAATAACTAACTTAAAATAACTAAACTAATAACTAAAACTAACTAATAACTAAAGTATTAACTAAATTAATAACTAATAACTAAATTTAAGAACTAAATAACTAACTAATAATAACTAAACTAAAACTAACTAAACTAATAACTAATAAAATTAACTAATTAATAAATAATAATAACTAATAAATAAACTAACTAACTAAACTAAAAACCTAATAACTAAAATTAAATAAATAAACTAATAACAAATAAAAACTAATAAAAATAAGAATAATAACTAAACTAATAAATAAACCTAAATAATTAAATTAACTAATAAAAAATAACTAATAACTAATAAAAACTTATAACTAATAATCATAATAACTTATAAAAAATATAACTAATTAACTAATAACTAACTAATAATAATAAAACTAATAACTAAATAACTAATAAACTAATAAAACTAAAACAAACTAATAAACTAATAACTAAACAAAAGTAATAACTAAATAAAACTAATAACTTAACTAATAAATAACTAAACTAATTACTAATAACTAAAACTAATAATATTAACTAATTAATAACAAATAATAACTAAACTAATAACTTAAAAACTAAATAAGGAGATTTTGGGGTAATAGGATTGGAGGTCGACAAGGCCCATAAGGAGATTTGGGGGGGGGGGGGAGGTTGGTCTTCAGCTACACCATCCACAAACTTTAAAACCTCTGATGTAGGATTAAAGGGATGAACCTGTGTATGTTTGGCATTCAACAAGTCAAAGGTATTCTCGAGCAGAATACCTTGAGGTGGAGGATAACTATGACTTTAGCTTCTATTTGGGGGACGTTGAGTAGTGTTTTGAGATCGGGGAACGTGAACCATAAGGCAGGATTTGTCATCATGTGAGAATGTATGGAAATTTGAACATACCATAGGTTCCAATCATAGACGATATCTTGATTGAATTTCATCCCATTCATGTTGATTGGAATCAAATCTGGGAGAGTGGAGGAGATATTGATCTGCACGATGCCAGGAAAGGTAATTCTATCTTTTGTGGTCGTTAGATTGTCAACAATAAGAGGAACCCCGATACTACTAGCAACCTTAGAGAATTCCATTTTGTTCCAACAGCATAGAGGGAAATTTGGCAACTTGATCTAGAGAGGAAGCTCAGTGATTTTCTCCTTAGATAGCTGAAATTCCACTCCCATTTCTGAAAAATGAAAGATCGGCCATTGAGGAAGCAAGGCCCGTTGTCCCACACTAAGTTATAGTCCTCTTGACACGTGAATTTGAAGAGGAAGAAGTCCCCTTCGAGGGTTAGCAATTTGAGTGCTCCCTTAAATTTCCATTTCTTTTTAATAGCTGTTATAAGGGAGCCGTAATAAGGGCGCTTCCCGATTGCGTGACCAACAAGGGAAAGGTTCCATTCCTTCTGTCCTTCAGTGAGTTCATCCTCATAGAACGACACCTCTGAATGGTCAGACGGAATAAAGGATAAGGGGAAGGCTTTGCTTTTATCGTTCTGTGCTAAAAGAAGTTCCTTCCAATTACAAGGATTATTTAGGGCAGAAGAAGGCCTACCTGAATAAGGGGTAGATGTTGGGGAGTATGATAGCGGGGGAAAGGATGCGTTGAATAAGTGGCTAGCCGAGGCCATTGACCTCGTCGGAAGGAGAGAAAAAGAAGTAAAAAACCTTACCTCTGACAAAGTATCGGAGGTCAGTGAGTGAAGGGAGAGAGGGTTGTAAGAAGGGCCGCAAAGGAGCAAGAAATCGAAGGAATAAAGGGAGGGGGGAGCAAGGGAGGAAGCACTTACCAGAAGATTCCCTAGCTACATACCTTGCAAAACTCCATATACTAGAACTCTATAGTTTTAATTTATTTGTTAAATTAGTTATTTAGGTTTATTTATTAGTATAGTTATTATTAATAGTTTTATTTGTTTTTATTAGTTATTAGTTTAATTATTTAGTTTTAGTTATTAGGTTTTAGCTTAGTTAGTTAGTTTATTTACTAGTTATTATTAGTTACTAGTTAGTTAGTTTTATTAGGTATTACTTTGCTAGTTTAGTTTGTTGTAGTTTAGTTATTATTAATTTATTAGTTTAGTTATTAATTATTTCATTAGATGTTTTAGTTATTAGTTATTTTAGTTAGTTATTAGTTTATTAGTTAGTTATTAGCTATTAGATATTATTATTAGTTTAGTTAGTTTATTTGGTTTAATTTTTAGTTTAGTTTTTAGTTTTACTTAATTTTACTTTGTTTTATTAGTTATTATTTTAGTTAGTTAGTTTTAGTTATTAGTTTAATTATTATTATTAGTTTATTAGTTTATTTAGTTTATTAGTTTTATTAGTTTATTAATTATTTAGTTTATTAATTAATTATTATTAGTTTATTTAGTTTATTATTATTAATTATTAGTTATTAGTTTGTTAGTTTATTACTAGTTTATTAGCTAATTAGTTAGTTATTTTTGTTAGTTATCTATTAGTTAGTTTTATTAATTATAAGTTTAGTTAGTAGTATTATTAGTTAGTTATTATTTTTAGTTATTATTAGTTTTATTTTTAGTTTTATTAGTTTTTGTTATTATTAGTTAGTTAGTTTTTAGTTTAGTTATTATTATTTTTAGTTATTATTAGTTTTAGTATTATTAGTTATTTAGTTAGTTTAGTTATTTAGTTATTTATTAGTTGGTTAGTTATTAGTTTATTTATTAGTTTTAGTATTCGTTAGATATTATTAGTTTTTAGTTTTTGGTTTATTATATTTATTATTATTAGGTTTTAGTTATTAGTTTTATCATTAGTTTATTAGTTATTAGTTAGTACTTATTATTTATTAATTAGTTTTTAGTTAGTTATTATTATTAGTTATTTAGTTATTATTAGTTTATTAGTTGGTTTTATTATTAGTTTAGTTAGTTATTAGTTATTAGGTTTTATTATTAGTTAGTTATTATTAATTATTAGTTATTTGTTATTATTATTATTATCATTATTATTATCTAGTTTAGTTAGTTATTAGTTAGTTTATTAGTTTAGTTATTATTAGTTCTATTAATGTTTAGTTAGTTATATTCTAGTATAGTTATTAGTTTATTTAGTTTATTTAGTTATTAGTTTATTTGTTTTTAGTTATTAGTTTTATTAGTTCATTAATTTAGTTTTAGTTATTAGTTATTTAGTTTAGTTATTATTAATTATTAGATACTTTTCAGTTATTATTAATTATTAGTTTAGTTATTATTACTATTATTATTAGTTAATTTATTTTATTTAGTTTTATTACTATTAGTTTAGATATTTTATTAGTTTATTAATTTTTAGTTATTAGTTTAGTTATTTATTTTTTGTTTGATTAGGTTATTATTTAGTTATTAGTTATTTATTTATAGTTTAGTTATTAGTTACTAGGTTATTATTAGTTTATTAGTTTAATTAGTTTAGTTATTAGTTAATTATTATTAGTTAATTTTAGTTTTTAATTTATTTATTATTTTATTAGTTTTTAGTTGTTAGTTAGTTAGTTTATTAGTTAGTTATTAGTTAGTTATTTAGTTTTATTAGTTATTAGTTAGTTAGTTAGTTTTATTACTTTAGTAATTAGTTATTAGTTTATTAGTTATTTGTTTATTATTTATTAATTTAGTTATTAGTTTTTATTAGTTATTAGTTTATTAGGTTTAGTTTTTTATTAGTTTTTAGTTAGTTATTTAGTTATTATTATTAGTTAGTTAGTTATTATTAGTTTATTAGTTTTATTAGTTATTTTTATTTGGCTAGTTCTATTAATTATTATTTGTTATTAGTTTATTAGTTTAATTATTATTATTATTATTAGTTAGTTAGTTATTTAGTTTATTACCTTATTAGTTATTATTAGTTTTTTTATTAGTTATTAGTTAGTTTTAGTTTTATTATTATTATTATAAGTTAGTTATTATTTTATTAGTTTAGTTTTGTTATTTTTCTTAGTTTTTATTTTTTAGTTTTTAGTTACTTATTTTAGTTATTATTTAGTTATTAGTTTAGTTATAAGGTTTAGTTATTAGTTATTTACTTTTAAGTTTAGTTATTAGTTAGTTATTAGTTTAGTTGTGATTATCTATTAGTTATTATTATTAGTTTCTTAATTAATAATTAGTTTAATGAGTTTTAGTTTGTTATTTAGTTTAGTTTTTAGTTAGTTATTAGTTATTAGTTTAGTTATTAGTTAGTAGTTATTATTATTAGTTATTAGTTTATTAATTTTAGTTTTAATTAGTTATTAGTTTAATTTACTATTAGTTATTAGTTTTAGTTAGTTATTATTTATTAGTTATTAGTTATTAATTTAGTTAATTTTATTAATTATTATTAGTTATTAGTTTAGTTATTATTAGTTTTTTAATTTAGTTATTATTATTAGGTATTAGTTAGTTATTTATTTTATTAGTTTATTAGTTTAGTTATTTAGTTTTAATTATTATTAGTTATTTATTTAGTTAGTTAGTTTTTATGAGTTATTAGTTTTATTAGTTTGTTACTAGTTTTTATTTTAGTTAGTTATTTAGTTTTTAGTTTAGTTATAATTAGTTATTATTTTAGTTATTTAGTTTTAATAGTTATTGTTAGTTTATTAGTTTATCAGTTTATTATTAGTTTATAGTTAGGTTTAGTTAGGTTTTTTGTTATTAGTTATTAGTTTATGATTTTTAGTTTTTATTTATTAGTTTATTTATTAGTTAGTTATTAGTTTTTGGTTTTATGTTATTAGTTAGTTAGTTAGCTAGTTTTATTATCAGTAATTAGTTAGTTAGTTGTTATTTGTTGTTAGTTTATTAGTTATTATTAGTTATTAGTTTAGTTATTTAGTTTTATCAAGTTATTAGTTTATTAGTTTAGTTTTTATTAGTTTTAGTTTGTTATTATTATTTTTTTTCATTATTAGTTTTTATTGTTAGTTATTAGTTTTATTAGTTTATTAGTTATTAGTTTTTACTTTTTATTAGGTTAGTTAGTTTGTTATTAGTTATTATTACTTTTTAGTTAATTATTAGTTAGTTTATTAGTTATTTATTAGTTTGTTTTTTGTTTAGTTTTTAGTTAGTTTTATTAATTTTATTAGTTATTATTAGCTATTAGTTTAGTTATTAGTTTTAGTTTTAGTTAGTTATTTTTTTAGTTTATTAGGTTTATTATTATTTAGTTTTAATTATTAGTTTATTAATTTAGTTATTAGTTTATTATAGTTATTTAGTTTAGTTTTTTAGTTATTAGTTTAGTTTTATTTTTTAGGTTTATTTATTAGTTTTAGTTTATTAGTTAGTTAGTTATTTAGCTTTTTTAGTTAGATATTATTAGTTTATTAATTATTATTAGTTAGTTATTTTATTAGTTTAGTTATATTTAGTTATTAGTTTATTAGTTATTAGCTTTATTAGTTATTAGTTTTAAGTTTATTATTAGATTAGTTATTATTTATTAGGTTTGAGTTTATTATTAGTTTTTATTTTATTAGTTATTATTTAGTTATTAGGTTTAGTTTAGTTTTTAGTTTAGTTATTAGTATTTGTTTATTAGTTTAGTTATTTAGTTTTTTAGTTAGTTAATTTATTATTAGTTAGTTATTTAGTTATTATTAGTTGAGTTAGTTATTTAGTTAGTTATTTTATTAGTTTTATTAGGTTTTATTAGTTTAATTTCAATTATTAGTTTTTAGTTTAGTTTATTAGTTTTTTAGTTAGGTTTTATTATTAGTTTACTTATTATTTTTTAATTTAGTTATTACTTACTAGTTTATTACTTTTTATTTTGTTAGTTATTAGTTAATTATTTAGTTACTTATTATATTATTAGTTATTAGTTTAGTTATTAGTTAGTTTATTTATTAGTTAGTAATTTGTTTAGTTATTAGTTTAATTATTATTATTTAGTTATTTTAGTTATTACTAGCTTTATTAGTTTAGTTTAGTTTTTTTAGTTAGTTATTTAGTTTTAATTATTATTAATTATTAGTTAGTTTATTTAGTTATTAGTTTAGCTAGTTAGTTATTTGTTATTTGTTATTAGTTTAGTCATTTAGTTTAGTTAGTTTAGTTATTATTATTAGATGTTATTTTTTTTAGTTTTATTAGTTATTTAGTTAGTTATTAGTTTATTATTATTAGTTTAGTTATTAGTTATTAGTTAGTTAGTTTTTAGTATAGTTTTTTTTATTAGTTTTATTTTAGTTTTTAATTATTATTATTAGTAAGTTAGTTTATTAGTTTTTTATCAATTAGTTATTAATTTTATTAGTTAGTTATTATAGGTTATTTAGTTTCATTATTAGTTATTTTAGTTTTATTTTTTAGTTTATTTTTAGTTATTTTACTAGTTTATTTATTAGTTATTATTAGGTTTTATTAATTTATTAATTTAGTTATTTAGTTATTAGTTTAGTTGGTCTAGTTAGTTTTATTAGTTATTAGTTACTATTATCAGTTATTTTATTAGTTATTATTTGTTATTAGTTATTAGTTTATTAGTTTAGTTATTTAGCTATTAGTTTAGTTATTTAGTTTTAGTTTATTATTATTAGTTAGTTATTAGTTTAATTAGTTTATTATTATCAGTTTGTTATTAGTTATTAATTATTATTTGTTTGCTAGTTTTATTATTTAGTATATTAGTTTATTATTAGTTTTTATTATTAGCTATTTTTATTAGTTATTAGTTTATTAGTTATTAGTTAGTTTATTATTATTAGTTTATTAGTTTTATTAGTTATTACTTAGTTAGTTAGTTAGTTTTTTAGTTATTACTAGTTATTAAGTTTTATTAGTTTTAGGTTATTAGTTTTTGTTATTATTATTTATTATTTTAGTTTAGTTATTAGTTTTAGTTTAGTTATTTAGTTTGTTATTTATTATTTATTATTAGTTAGTTAATTATTATTAATTTGTTTAGTTTTAATTATTAATTTATTAGTTTAGTTATTATTACTATTAGTTCTTTAGTTTTAGGTTTTATTAGTTATTACTTTATTAGTTATTAATTTATTAATTAGTTAGTTATTATTTTTTAGTTATTAATTTATTAGTTTATCAGTTTTATTATTATTTTTATTATTATTAGTTTTTAGTTTAGTTATTTTATTATTTATTTAGTTAGTCATTATTAATTATTATTAGTTATAAGTTATAAGTTATTAGTTTAGTTATTTATTTAGTTTAGTTTTAGTTTTTTAGTTAGTTTATTATTTAGTTTTTTATTAGTTTATTAGTTAATAATTTAGTTATTTTAGTTATTAGTTTAATTTTTAGTTATTAGATTTGTTTAGTTAGTTTTATTATTTTATTAGTTATTATTATTATTTTATCAGTTTTATTAGTTTTACTATTAGTTATTAGTTATTAGTTTGGTTGTTATTATTAGTTATTAGTTTAGTTAGTTATTTTATTTATTAGTTACTGCTAGTTTAGTTATTAGTTATTATTTTTAGTTGTTAGTTTTTATTAGTTATTAGTTAGTTAGTTATTAGTTTTAGTTTATTAGTTTAGTTTATTAGTTTTATTTTATTAGTTTTATTATTTATTAGTTATTAGTTTAGTTATTTTATTAGTTTATTAGTTTATTAATTATTTAGTTATTATTTATTAGTTATTTGTTATTTAGTTTTAGTTAGTTTATTTATTAGTTAGTTTAGCTATTTTAGTTTAGTTATTAGTTTAGTTATTATTATTTTAGTTATTAGTTATTATTATTAGTTATTAGTTTTGTTTTAGTTTAGTTTTAGTTATTAGTTATTAGTTATTATTATTATTATTTATTATTATTATTATTATTATTAGTTATTAATAGTTATTAGTTAGTTATTATTTATTTGTTTTATTATTAGATTATTTTATTAGTTTTTTAGTTATTAGTTATTATTATTATTTTATTAGTTTAGTGATTAGTTTTATTAGTTTCATTAGTTATTAGTTTAGTTTTAGTTTTTAGTTATTATTATTTAGTTATTAGTTTTTATTAGTTATTATGTTTAGTTATTAGGTTTATTTAGTTAGCTTTATTTGTTATTTAGTTTTATTATTTATTAGTTTAGTTAGTTTTTTAGTTTATTAGGTTTGATTTATTAGTTAGTTATTATTAGCTTTTAGTTTATTATTAGTTTTAGTTTTTATTTTTTTTATTTTTATTTAGTTATTAATTTTTATTAGTTATTAATTTTATTATTAGTTTAGTTATTTAGTTATTATTTAGTTAGTAATTATTTAGTTAACTTAGGTTTAGTTTAGTTATTTTTAGTTAGTTTTTTAGTTTTATTATTATTATTTTACTATTATTATTAGTATTAATTATTAATTATTATTTTAGTTATTAGTTATTAGTTATTAGTTATTAGTTATTAGGTTTTATTAGTTATTTATTAGTTTTATTAGTTTTGTTAGGTTTTTTATTTATTATTAGTTTTATTATGTTTATTAGTTGATTATTAGTTTATTAGTAATTAGTTTATTTAGTTTTATTAGTTATTAGTTTAGTTTTTATTTTAGTTATTTATTATTATCTATTTAGTTTATTAATTTATTTTAATTAGTTTTATTTATTTTTAGTTAGTTATTAATTATTATTAGGTTTATTAGTTATTAAGTTTAGTTTTTAGTTATTAGGTTATTATTAGTTATTATTTATTAGTTTTATTAGGTTTTATTAGTTATTAGTTTATTAGTTTTTTTAGTTTTAGTTATTAATTAGTTATTAGTTTAGTTATTATTTAGTTTTTTTGTTTTAGTTTAGTTATTAGTTATTAATTAGTTTAGTGTTTTTTATTAGTTATTAGTTAGTTTAGTTTTTTTATTTTATTTATTATTTATTAGTTATTAGTTTATTAGTTTAGTTTAGATTTTTAGTTTTATTAGTTAGTTTATTAGTTTGGTTTTATTAATTAGTTGACTTTTAGTTTTATTAGTTATTAGTTTAGTTATTTATTTAGTTATTAGTTTATTATTTGTTTAGTTATTTATTTATTATAGTTTTATTAGTTATTTATTAATTAATTTAGTTATTAGTTTATTAGTTTATTCTTACTTTTATTATTTATTATTTATTATTTTTAGTTAGTTATTATTATTAATTTTTAGTTAGTAATTAGTTATTACTATTATTATTTATTAGTTTTATTAATATAGTTAGGTTTTTAGTATTAAAGTTAGTTATTAGTTTTTATTAGTTTTTAGTTTAATAGTTTAATAGTTTTATTAGATAGTTATTTTATTAGTTTAAGTACAAGTTATTAGTTTAGTTATTAGTTATTAGTTTTAGTTAGTTATTATTATTAGTTTTTAGTTTAGTTTTATTTAGTTATTATTAGTTATTAGTTTTTTATTAGTTAATTAGTTATTAGTTATTATTAGTTATTTAGGTTTATTTATTAGTTATTAGTTGTATTATTTAGTTTTTAGGTTTTAATTTAGTTAGTATTAGTTTTATTATAAGTTATTATGTTATCATTATTTTAATTATTAGTTATTATTATTTTATTAATTTAGGTTTAGGTTTTAGTTTTATTATTACTTTTAGTTTATTAGTTAGGCTTTTTAGTTTTATTAGTTAGTTCATTATTATTATTAGTTTTTAGGATTTAGTTTATTATTATTACTTTAGATATTATTAGTTATTTGTTTATTTATTTATTTAGTTTTATTATTATTAGTTTTGTTATTATCTTATTTATTAATTTATTATTAATATTAGTTTATTAGTTTTATTAGTTATTAATTTAATTATTAGTTATAAATTTATTATTATTAGTTTATTAGTTTAGGTTATAATTTGTTTTATTAGTTTTAATTTAATTATTAGTTTCGTTATTATTATTATTATTATTAGGTTATTAGTTAGTTATTTAGTTATTTAGTTTTTAGTTTTATTTTTATTGTTATTAGTTTAGTTTTTAGTTATTAGTTTAGTTAGTTTATTATTTTTTAGTTTTAGATATTAGGTTTTTATTAGTTATTAGTTTATTATTATTATTATTTATTTTAATAGTTTAGTTATTAGGTTTTTATTTATTTTTTTATTTTGTAGTTATTATTGGGTTTTAATTTTATTATTTAATAATTAGTTTATTAGTTTATTTATTATTAATTTAGTTATTAGTTATTAGTTTAATTTTTTAGTTAGTTATTATTATTAGTTTTATTATTAGTTATCAGTTTAGTTTTTATTACTTATTTTTATTATTAGTTTTATTATTAGTTTATTATTTTATTTAGTTTTTTATTTAGTTATTAGTTAGTTATTATTAGTTAATTTAGTTATTATTTTAGTTAGTTATTAATTATTAGTTTAGTTTTAGTTTTTTATTTATTATTATTATATTAGTTATTATTAGTTTTATTAGTTATTAGTTTATTAGGTTTTATTAGTTTTTTAGTTTAGTTAGTTATTTAGTTTTTTATTAGTTATTTTTTTATATTAGTTTTTATTTAAGTTTTGTTAGTTAATAGTTTTAGTTTATTATTAGTTTTAGTTTTATTATTAGTTATTAATTTAGTTTATTTTAGTTATTAGTTTAGTTGTTATTAGTTTATTAGTTTTATTATTAGTTTTATTTTATTATTAGTTTATTAGTTTAGCTATTTAGTTAAGTTAATTTAGTTATTTTACTAGTTTATTAGTTTAATAGCTTATTATTATTAGTTATTATTTGTTATTTAGTTTAGGTTATTTCTTATTATTAGTTATTAGTTTATTAGTTATTAGTTTAGTTATTTATAGTTATTAGTTATTATTAGTTATTAGTTTAGTTATTAATTTTAATTAGTTATTTTATTATTATATAGTTATTTAATTTATTAATTTATTATTTATTAGTTAGTTAGTTTGATTAGTTTAGTTAGTTAGTTATTATTTAGTTATTAGTTATTAGTTTATTAGTTTATTAGTTATTAGATTATTAGTTAATTAGTTTTATTATTTAGTTTTTTTATTAGTTATTAGTTTAGTTTTTTATTAGTTAGTTGTTATTATTAGTTTAGTTATTTAGTTTTATTCTTATTAGTTTAGTTATTTAGTTTTATTCTTATTAGTTTAGTTATTATTTTCATTAGTTTTTATTAGTTTTTGTTAGTTAGTTTATTAGTTAGTTATTAGTTTAGTTTAATTATTAGTTATTGGGTTTTTATTAGTTAGCTATTAGTTTTATTAGTTTAGTTTATTAGTAATTACTTATTTGTTAGTTTTATTAGTTATTATTATTATTATTAGTTAGTTAGGTTTATTAGTTTTATTATTTTAGTTAATTAGTTATTATTAATTAGTTTTAGTTTTATTTAGTTTATTAGTTATTAGTTGTTAATTTTATTTGTTTATTAGTTATTTGTTAGTTATTATTATTATTAGCTAGTTATTATTAGTCATTATTAGTTAGTTACTATTAATTAGTTAGTTTTATTATTATTTTTAGTTAGTTATTAGTTAGTTATTATTTTATTAGTTTATTAGTTATTAGTTTAGTTATTTTTAGTTATTAATTTATCAGTGTATTAGGTTTAGTTATTATGTTTTTAGTTAGTTAGTTATTAGTCTTAGGTTAGTTTATTATTATTTTATTAATTTTTAGTTATTATTAGTTTATTAGTTTTAGTTATTTAGTTTAGTTATTATTTATTATTAGTTATTAATTTAATTATTATTTTAGTTTTATTTAGTTATTAGTTAGTTATTAGTTTAGTTTGTTATTATTAGTTTTTATTTATTAATTTCTATTAGCTATTAGTTATTAGTTAGTTATTTAGTTTTAGTTATTAGTTAGTTATTAGTTTTAATAGTTTATTATTATTAGTTTTTTATTTATTAGTTCTTAGTTATTAGTTATTAGTTATTTATTTGTTTTTTTACTATTTAGTTAGTTATTAGTTTATAGTTATTATTATTTTTAGTTATTATTAGTTTAGTTTTATTAGTTTAGTTATTAGTTTAGTTTATTAGTTTAGTTATTTAGTTTAATTATTAGTTTAGTTATTAGTTATTATTAGGTTTAGGTTTTTAGTTATTAGGTTTTTTAGTTTAGTTTAGTTATTAGTTTAGTTAGTTTTATTAGTTATTATTATTAATTTTATTATTAGTTTATTATTAGTTATTAGTTTTAGTTATTAGTTAGTTATTATTAGTTATTAGTTTAGTTATTATTATTATTTTTATTAGTTATTAGTTAGTTTATTATTATTATTATTATTAGTTTATTAGTTTATTAGGTTTAGTTTTATTACTAGTATTTTAGTTTGATTATTTATTAGTTTAGTATTATTAGTTTAGTTATTAGTTTTTAATTAGTTAGTTTATTATTATTGGTTTTAGGTTTAGGTTTAGTTTTAGTTATTAGTTATTTAGTTTTAGTTTATTAGTTTATTTTATTAGTTTTAAGTTATTTAAGTTATTAGTTATTAGGTTTAGTTATTAGTTGGTTTTTATTTTATTATTAATTTATTAGGTTTTAGTTTATTAGTTAGTTATTAGTTTAGTTTTAGTTAATTTAGTTAGTTTATTAGTATTAGTTTGTTATTATTTATTCTTATTAGTTTAGTTATTAGTTTATTAGTTAGTTATTAATTTTAATTTTAGGTTTAGTTATTAGTTATTAACTTTTTTACATTTTAGTTTAGTTATTATTAGTTATTAGTTAGTTATTTATTAGTTATTAGTTTTATTTATTAGTTAGTTTTAGTTAGTTATTAGTTAGTTTATTAGTTTTTATTAGTTAGTTAGTTATTTTTAGTTATTATTAGTTATTAGTTTTTTTATTAATTTAGTTATTTATTATTTAGTTTTATTAGTTTATTATTTATTAGTTATTAGTTATTTGTTAGTTATTATTTAGTTAGTTTAATTTATTTAAGTTAGTTATTAGTTAATTATTAGTTTAGTTATTTAGTTTTGTTAGTTGTTAGTTTAAGTTTTATTATTTATTATTAGTTAATTTAGTTTATTAGTTTTTAGTTATTAGTTTATTAGTTTAGTTTTATTAGTTATTAATTTTAGTTAGTTAGTTTTTAGTTATTATTATAAGTTATTATTAGTTATTAGTTTATTATTAGTTATTAATTTATTATTAGTTAATTATTAGTTATTATTAGTTATTATTATGTTTAGTTTATTAGTTAATTAGTTTTTTATTATTAGTTTTATTAGTTTAGGTTTAGTTATTAGTTTAGTTATTTATTAGTTTTATTATTTTTTTAGTTTTTATTATTAGTTATTATTAGTTAGTTAGTTTTATTAGTTATTAGTTATTATTAGTTAGTAATTAGTTATTATTAGTTATTTATTAATTTTATTAGTTATTAGTTCAGTTTATTAGTTTAGTTATTTAATTTTTTTTATTTACTTATTTAGTTTTCATTAGTTATTAGTTTTAGTTTATTAGTTTTCATTAGTTTTTAGTTAGTTTAGGTTATTATTTAATTATTAGTTTAGTTGCTTAGTTTTAGTTATTATTAGTTATTAGTTTAGTTATTAGTATATTAATTTTATTAGTTTATTTATTAGTTTATTAGTTAGTTATTAATCTCTTAGTTTTAGGTTTAGTTAGTTAATTAGTTTTAGTTAGTTCAATTAGTTTTTTGTTATTATTATTAGTTAATTTAGTTAATATTAGTTTTTAGTTATTAGTTTAGTTGTTAGTTTATTAGTTATTAGTTTAGTTATTAGTTTATTGGTTAGTTATTATTATTATTAGTTAGTTTATTAGTTTTTATTAATTAATTTTTAGTTGGTTATTAGTTTAGTTATTATTATTAGGTTTAGTTTATTTATTATTTTATTAGTTAGTTAATAGTTAGTTATTAGTTTAGATTTTTTAGTTGGTCAGTTTTATTAGTTTAGTTATTAGTTAGTTATTATTAGTTATTACTTTATTAGTTTATTAATTTAATTTTTATTATTAGTTTATTAGTTTCTTGGTTTTATAGTTTTATTAGTTTAGTTGGTTTTTGTTTATTAGTTAGTTATGCAATTTTAGTTATTATTTATTTTAGTTTTGTTAATCTATTATTAGTTATTAGTTATTAGTTTAGTTATTTTATTAGTTATTATTATTAGTTTATGATTTTAGTTATTAATTATTATTATTAGTTACTTTTTAGTATATTATTAGTTAGTGTTTTAATTTTAGTTTTTATTAGTTATTAGTTTAGTTATTTTATTAGTTTTTTAGTTATTAGTTAGTTTTTATTATTAGTTATTATTATTAGTTTATTAGTTTTAGTTATTGGGTTTATTAGTTTAGTTAGTTAGTTATTTAACACTTATTATTATTAGTTTAGTTTTATTATTAGTTATTACGTTTATTAGTTTTTGTTTAGTTTAGTTTTTAGTATATTAGTTTATTTGTTATTTAGTTATTAGTTTATTATTTGTTTTATTTAGTTATTAGTTTTAGTTTTAGTTAGTTTTATTTTTTTATTTAGTTATTAGTTATTAGTTTAGGTTTTATTAGTTAGTTTTTAATTTATTAGTTTGATTAGTTTATTAGTTTAGTATTATTACTTTTATTCTTATTAGTTAGTTTGTTATTATTGTTAGTATATTAGTTTTAATTTTATTATTATTAGTTATTTTTTTAGTTTTATTAGTTTATTAATTAGTTAGTTTTAGTTTTTAGTTCAATTTTTATTAGTTTAGTTATTTGTTATTAGTTAGTTATTATTAGATATTAGTTATTACTAATTTAGTTTAGTTATTTATTAGGTTATTATTATTAGTTTTTTTAGTTTATTAGTTAGTTATTAGTTTAGGTTTAGTTATTAGTTATTAGATTATTAGTTTTATTATTTTTATTAGTTAGTTAGTTTATTAGTTTTAGTTTAGTTATTAGTTTATTATCTTATTTAGTTTAGTTGGTTTTATTAGTTAGTTATTAGTTTATTAGTTATTATTATTATAGTTAATAATAATAATAATATTATTATTATTATTATTGTTGTTGTTATTATTATTATTATTAGTTTATTAATTAGTTATTAGTTTTTATTAGTTTTTGTTTATTAGTTTATTTAGTTTAGTTATTAGTTAGTTAGTTTATTATTATTAGTTTTAGGTTTAGTTGTTAGTTTACTAAGTTTTTTAGGTTTATTAGTTTTAGTTAGTTAGTTTTTTAGTTTAGAAGTATAGTTTTTTTTAGTTTTATTAGTTATTAGTTATTAGTTTTAGTTAGTTATTAGTTTATTAGTTTTAGTTATTTTATTCATTTAGTTTTAGTTATTATTAGGTAATAATTTACTTATTATTATTATTATTTATTAATTTTAGTTACTTATTAGTTATATTAATAGTTTTTTTTAGTTAGTTAGGTTATTTATTAATTAGTTAGTTTATTATTAATTATTAGTAGTTATCATTTATTTTAATCAGATTTATTAGTTTATTAGTTAGTTAATTATTAGGTTTAATTTTATTAGTTTGGTTATTTAGTTATTTAGCTTTATTAGTTTATTAGTTTTTATTAGTTATTAGTTTTAGTTATTAGTTAGTTTGTTTAGTTATTTATTATTTAGTTATTATTAGTTATTAGTTATTTGTTTTATTAGTTTAGTTTATTAGTTATTAGGTTTAGGTTTTAGGTTTTAGTTTTTTATTATTAGTTAGCTATTTAGTTATTAGTTTTTTAGTTAGTTTAGATATTAGTTTAGTTATTATTATTATTAGTTATTTTAGTTATTAGTTTATTAGTTTTATTAATTTTTAGTTTAGTTAGGGTATTAGTTAGTTTAGTTATTAGGTTTATTATTTATTAGTTATTATTTTAGTTAGTTATTAGTTTTATTATTATTATTAGTTATTAGTTATTATTTTAGTAAGTTATTAGTTTTATTATTATTATTAGTTAGGTTGTTATAATTAGTTTTAGTTATTAGTTTTATTAGTTAGTTGTTAGTTTTAGTTTTAGTTATTAGGTTTAGTTATTAGTTTAATTTTATTATTTGTTTTTTAGTTAGTTTAATTATTAGGTTTTATTTTGTTTATGAGTTAGTTTATAGTTTTTATTATTATTTTTATTTATTAGTTATTAGTTATTAGTTAGTTTGTTATTTATTATTAATTATTAGTTAGGTTATTCTTAGTTTTGTTTTAGTTTATTTTTTATTTTTTGGTTTTATTAGTTAGTTTTATGTTTATTAGTTTAGTTATTTAGTTTATTCTTATTAGTTTTTAGTTTTAGTTATTATTTGTTATTAGTTTATTAGTTCATTATTTTTATTAAGTTTTGGTTTTAGTTTAGGTTTTAATTCATTATTAGTTACAGTTATTAGTTTAGTTTTTATTAGTTATTAGTTATTAGTTTAGTTGTTAGTTATTATTATTAGTTTGTTATTATTAGCTTTTAGTTTTTTAGTTTTAGCTATTAGTTTAGTTATTATTAGTTATTAGGTTTTTATTAGTTATTAGTTAGTTATTATTATTATTAGCTAGTTAGTTTAGTTATTTATTAGGTTATTATTAGTTATTTATTATTATCTATTAGTTATTAGTTATTAGTTTAGTTATTATTTAGTTTTTTAGTTAGTTATTAGTTATTAGTTATTTAGTTTATATTAGTTTATTAGTTTAGTTATTTAGTTTTTAGTTTTTATTTTTATTATTAGTTATTAGATTAGTTATTAGCTAGTTATTATTAGTTAGTTTATTAGTTATTAATTTTAGTTAGTTTTTATTTTTTATTTTTAGTTATTAGTTATTATTTTATTAGTTTATTATTGTTAGTTATTAGTTTAGTTAGTATTAGTTTAATTATTAGCTTTTATTAGTTATTAGTTATTTTTATTATTAATTATTAGTTTAGTTATTTATTAGTTATTATTATTAGTTTTATTATTAGTTATTAGTTTTTTTAGTTATTATTTTTGTTATTATTAGTTAGTTAGTTATTAGTTATTACTTTTTAGTTAGTTAGTTATTATTTTATTATTATTAGTTAGTTATTAGTTTAGTTTTTTTAGGTTATTTAGGTTTTTAGTTTATTATTAATTTAATTATTAGTTATTAGTTATTAGTTTTTTATTATTAATTTATTAGCTATTAGTTACTGTTAGGTTTAGTTATTAGTTAGTTTTATTAGTTAGTTTTAGTTAGTTTTATTATTATTATTAGTTTTATTTATTAGTTAGTTATTATTAGTTAGTTTTAGTTATTATTAGTTATTAGTTAGTTTAATTAGTTAATTTTATTATTAGTTATTATTATTAGTTTTTTTAGTTTAGTTAGTTTTTATTAGCTATTATTAGTTATTAGTTATTTTTTTGTTAGTTTTATTAGTTATTATTTATTATCATTATTAGTTAGTTTAGTTATTTGTTTAATTTATTATTATTAGTTTTATTAGTTAGTTTTTTTAGGTTTAGTTAGTTATTAGTTTTTATTTTAGTTTAGTTTTTATTAGTTAGTTAGATAGGTTATTAGTTAGTTAGTTTATTAGTTTATTAGTTTAGTTATTAGTTTGTTTATTAGTTATAGTTATTTTAGTTATTAGTTAGTTATTAGTTAAGTTATTAGTTATTAGTTATTTATGTTTAGTTATTAATTTAATTTAGTTAGTTTATTTAGTTTTAGTTATTATTATTTAGTTATTAGTTTATTAGTTTTATTAGTTTTATTAGTTTAGTTTTTATTAGTTTTATTAGTTTTAGTTTTTTAGTTTTATTTAGTTTTTATTAGTTATTTATTTAGTTAGTTAGTTATTAGTTATTATTAGTTTTTTATTAGTTAGTTATTAGTTAGTTAGTTTTATTAATTAATTAGTTTAGTTATTATTTAGATTTTATTATTAGTTATTTAGTTATTATTAGTTTAGTTTTAGTTATTATTAGTTATTAGTAGTTTTTAGTTTATTAGTTTATTATTTAGTTTATGTTTTAGTTTTTAGGTTTTATTATTTATTAGTTATTACTTTATTATTATTAATTTTAGTTTAATTATTGTTAATTATTTAGTTTAGTTAGTTATTATTGGTTATTATTTATTAGTTATTTATTAGTTATTAGTTTTAGTTAGTTTATTAGTTTATTAGTTAGGTTTTTTTAGTTATTGGTTATTTATTAGTTTATTAGTTTTTTAGTTATTTTTTTTTAGTTAGTTATTTTATTAGTTATTAGGTTTAGTTATTAGTTTTATTAGTTTATTATTAGTTATTAGTTTTAGTTTTTAGTTTATTAGTTTTACTTAGTTATTATTAGTTAGTTTTTAGTTTAGTTATTACTTTTTGTTTTAGGTTTTGATTGCTTACTTATTATTTATTAGTTAGTTATTTAGTTTATTATTTTTAGTTTTATTAGTTATTAGTTATTAGTTTAGTTACTAGGTTTTATTAGTTATTAGTTATTAGTTTATTAGTTTATTAGTTTTTATTTGTTTTATTAGTTTTATTAGTTAGTTTATTATTAGGTTTTTTTGGTTTTATTATTTTTATTATTTAGTTATTAATAGTTATTAGTTTTAGTTTACTAATTATTTGTTATTATTAGTTAGTTTTAATTTTAGTTTTAGGTTTTGTAGTTATTATTATTAGCTATTAGCAATTTGGTTTATTTAAATTTAGTTTTTAGTTTTTATTAGTTTTTATTTAGTTATTAGGTTTTTTAGTTTTATTTATTAGTTTATTATTATTATTATTATTATTATTATTATTATTATTTATTATTATTATTAGTTAGTTTTTATTTTGTTAGTTAGTTTTTATTTAGTTAGTTTAGTTTATTATTAGGTTTAGTTTTTATTAATCAATTAATTATTTGTTTTATTAGTTTAGTTTATTAGTTTGATTAGTTTTATTATTTTAGGTTTATTATTAGTTAATTTAATTATTATTAGTTATTATTAGTTTGTTTTATTAATTTTTTATTATTAGTTATTTATTAGTTTTTATTTTTTATTAATGTGTTTTAGTTATTAGTTTAGTTATTAATTAGTTATTAGTTTTTAGGTTTATTTATTAGTCATTTATTATTAGTTATTAGTTTATTAGTTTAGGTTTTTAGTTTTTATTAGTTATTATTATTAGTTAGCTTTTTTTGTTTATTATTAGTTAGTTAGCTATTAGTTAGTTTTTTATTAGTTATTATTAGGATTATTATTTATTAGTTTATTAGGTTTTAGTTTTAGTTTTTAGTTTATTAGTTTATTATTATTAGTTTTTAGTTATTATTATTAGGTTATTATTATTATTATTAGTTATTAGTTATTAATAATTTTATTATTAGTTAGTTTTATTAGTTTATTAGTTATTAGTTATTAGTTTAGTTTTTTTATTTAGTTATTATTAGTATTTAATTAGTTTTTATTATTAGTTAGTTAAGTATTTATTATTAGTTTAGTTATTTAGTTATTATTAGTTTAGTTATTATTATTAGTTATTAGGTTTTTAGTTAGTTATTATTAGTTTTAGTTATTAGTTTTTATTAGTTAGGTTATTAGTTTATTATTAGTTATTAGTTTAGTTTTATTAATTATTTACTAATTATAGTTAGTTTTATTATTATTTATTATTATTTTATTATTTATTAGTTTAGTTTTGTTATTATTATTATTACTATTATTATTAGTGAGTTATTATCAGTTTTATTAGTTAGTTATTAGTTTATTTTTATTTATTAGTTTTTTAATTCGTTATTCATTTTTATTAGTTATTATTAGTTTTAGTTATTAGTTATTATTAGTTAGTTATTAGTTATTTAGTTATTAGTTAGTTATTATAGTTATTATTATTATTAAGTTTTTTATTAGTTAATAGTTGTTAGTTTTTATTTTATTAGTTATTAATTTATTAGTTATTAGTTTAGTTAGTTATTATTAGTTATTAGTTTAGTTAGTTATTATTATTAGTTATTAGTTTTAGTTATTAGTTTAGTTTTATTAGTTATTATTTTATTATTTTTAGTTAGTTATTAGTTATTTTAGTTTTTTAGTTATTAGTTTAGTTATTAATTTTTAGTTTATTATTAGTTAATTATTTGTTTCATTAGTTAGTTTTAGTTATTAATTATTATTATTAGTTTTCATTATTATTATTATTATTATTATTAGTTAGTTAGTTATTAAATATTTATTATTATTAGGTTTAGTTTTGTAAGTTATTTTAGTTTTATAGTTTATTAGTTTATTATTATTATTAGTTTAGTTTTTATTAGTTATTTAGTTTATTATATTGTGGTTATTATTAGTTATTAGTTAGTTGGTTTAGTTATTAGTTATTTATTTAGTTTATTATTATTAGGTTTAGGTTTAGGTTTAATTAGTTAGTTTTGTTTAGTTTTTTAGTTATTAGTTAGTTAGTTTAGTTAGATTTTTTAGTTGTTAGTTTATTATTTTTAGTTATTTTTAGTTATTATTATTATTATTATTAGTTAATTATGATTAGTTCAATTTATCATTAGTTTTGTTAATTTAGTTTTATTAGTTTATTAGTTTATTAGTTATTAATTAGTTATTACTATTATTATTAGTTATTAGGTTTTATTAGTTTAGTTATTTATTATTATTATTATTATTATTTTTATTTTTTTATTAGTTTTTAGTTTCTGTTAATTTTATTAATTAGTTAGTTAGTTTATTAGTTTATTTATTAGTTTAGTTATTATTTTATTATATAGTTAATTATTATTAGTTAGTTATTTAGTTATTAGTTTTATTAGTTTAGTTATTATTTATTATTAGTTAGTTTATTATTTTTTATTATTTTAATTATTTAGTTATTTAGTTTAATTAGTTTTTATTAGTATTCTTAGTTATTATTATTTAGTTTTGTGATTATTAGTTTTACTAGTTTTTTTATTTATTAGTTATTAATTTTATTAGTTTAGTTATTAGTTTAGTTTTAGTTATTATTAGTTTAGCAATTATTAGTTTAGTTATAAGTTTATTAATTATTAGTTTTTTAGTTTTTTAGTTATTAATTTTTATTATTAGTTAGTTTTTTTTAATTTATTAGTTAGTTATTATAGTTATTAGTTTATTATTATTATTAGTTTTTTGGTTTATTAGTTATAGGTTTAGTTAGTTTAGTTTTATTAGTTTAGTTAGTTATTTAGTTTATTATTTAGTTATTATTATTTGCTTTATTAGTTATTAGTTATTTATTATTATTAGTTTTATTTATTATTTTAGTTATTATTATTAGTTTATTAGTTATTAGTTTATTAATTATTTTTTAGTTATTAGATATTACTCTTAGTTATTATTATTATTAATTACTTATTAGTTAGTTTTATTATTATTTATTTATTTATTAGTTTATTAGTTTAGTTATTAGGTTTTATTAATTATTTAGTTTAGTTATTTTTATTAGTTATTATTTATTAGTTATTTGTTTAGTTTATTAGATTATTATTTTTTAGATTATTTTGTTTATTGTTATTATTTATTAGTTTAGTTATTAGTTATTAGTTTATAGTTTTAGTTAATTATTTATTTATTATTATTATTAGTTAGTTGTTAGTTTATTAGTTTATTATTAGTTATTAGTAGTTATTAGTTTTATTTGTTAGTTATTAGTTCAATTTATTAATTAGTTATTAGTAGTTTATAGTTTTATTTGTTAGTATTATTAGTTTAGTTAGTTATTATTATTAGTTATTAGTTAGTTAGTTAGTTATTATTAGTTAGTTTTTATTTTTTATTAGTTCTTTAGTTAGTTTAGGTTATTAGTTTTTTTAATTGGTTAGTTATTATTATTATTAGTTTTTAGATAGTTATTTAGTTAGTTATTATTTGTTAATTATTAGATAAATAGTTTGGTTATTATTAGTTAGTTAGTTATTAGTTTATTAGGTTATTAGTTTAGTTTTTTAGGTTTATTATTAGTTTATTATTAGTTTAGTTTGTTATTAATTTTTAATAGTCAATTTATTAGTTAATAGTTTAGTTATTTGTTAGTTTATTAGTTTATTAGTTTTATTAGTTTTAGTTATTTATTTTGTTTTATTAGTTTTATTAGTTTTATTTAGTTATTAGTTTATTAGTTTTTTTAGTTAGTTAGTTTATTAGTTTATTAGTTTAGTTTATTATTAGTTAGTTCAGTTAGCTATTAGTTATTAGGTTTAATTATTATTAGTTTTTTAGTTTAATTATTAGGTTTAGTTTAGTTATTAGTTGTTATTATTATTATTAATTTTATTACTTTTGTTTAGTTACTTATTACTTAGTTTTAGTTTATTAATTATTAGTTATTAGTTAGTTTATTTAGTTATTAGTTTTAGTTTCCTAGTTTAGTTAGTTAGTTTTTTAGTTTAGTTAGTTATTAGTTAGTTAGTTTTAGTTTTAGTTATTAGTTATTAGTTAGTTAGTTAGATCTTTTAGTTTATTAGTTAATTTTATTAGTTTAATTAGCTTTATTAGGTTATTAAGTTTAGTTAATAGTTTATTAGTTATTAGTTTTATTTAGTTATTAGTTTATTAGTTTTTATTAGTTAGTTAGTTTAGTTTTTAGGTTTAGTTTAGTTATTTATTATTAGTTATTAGTTATTAGTTATAGTTATTAGTTATTCTTTCTTTTAGTTTTTATTATTTATTTAATTTTAGTTATTATTATTATTATAAGTTTTATTTATTAATTTATTTAGTTAATTATTAGTTTTTATTAGTTATTATTAGGTTATTATTAATTTTGGTATTAGTTTAGTTATTTTAGTTAGTTTTATTATTAGTTATTATTTTATTAGTTTTATAATTTTAAGTTTTTAGTTTTATTATTAGTTATTAGTTATTAGTTTTTATTAGTTTATTATTATTAGTTAGTTTTATTAGTTGTTTAGTTTAATTATTTTAGTTAGTTATTTAGTTATTAGTTTTAGTTTTAGTTATTTTATTATTTAGTTATTAGTTAGTTATTAGTTAGTTTTATTAGTTTATTATTTATTAGTTTTATTAATTATTTTTTTAGTTATTATTAGTTTATTAGTTAGTTAGTTTTTATTAGTTTTATTAGTTTAGTTAGTTAGTTTAGTTTAATTATTAGTTTATTAGTTTTATTAGTTAGTTTTATTAGTTTTTAGTTTATTATTATTAGTTATTATTAATTTTTAGTTTATTATTATTAGTTATTAGTTTATTAGTTATTATTAATTAGGTTATTAGTTTTTTATTAGTTTTTATTATTAGTTAGCTATTATTATTAGTTATGTTATTTTATTAGTTATTAGTTTTAGTTTAGTTATTTAGTTATTAGTTTTATGTTTTTATTATTTAGTTTATTATTTTAGTTTATTAGATACTAGTTTAGTTATTAGTTTTAGTTTATTAGTTTAGTTTATTAATTTTTAGTTATTAGTTTTAGTTATTAGGTTTTAATTATTAGTTTTATTATATTATTATTAATTAGTTAGTTTTATTTTATTAGTTTAGTTATTTAGTTTTATTATTATTTATTAGTTAGTTTTATTTTATTTTATCAGTTTATTATTATTATTATTTATTATTCGATTAGTTTTTATTAGTTATAAGTTATTAGTTTAGTTATTATTTTTAGTTTAGTTTTTTAGTTATTATTTTAGTTTTAGTTAGTTTTAGTTATTATTTTCTTAGGTTTTATTAGTTTAGTTATTTATTAGTTTAGTTATTTATTATTATTTGTTAGTTAGTTATTATTTGTTTTATTTTATCAGTTATTTATTTTTTTAGTTATTAGTTTAGTTATTACTTAGGTTATTAATTAGTTATTATTTAGTTATTATTAGTTGTATTTAGTTATTATTTATTAGTTTTATAAGATATTTATTAGTTATTATTATAAGTTTAATAGTTTATTAATAGTTATTATTTAGTTATCATTATTTATTAGTTTATTATTAGTTATTAGTTATTAGTTTAGTTAGTTTTTTAATTTTTATTATTTAATAGTTTTTGTTTTTAGTTATATAGTTAGTTTTATTAATTTAGTTATTTAGTTAGTTTTATTATTAGGTTTATTTTTTTAGTAATTAGTTTTTTATTAGTTTAGTTATTTATTATTAGATTACTTAGTAATTTTATTCGTTATT
>JAKCPB010000257.1:0-55546 GCA_021442155.1 Cymbidium sinense | reverse complement strand
TATCCAGAGTGTGGGCTGTTTCTTTTATGGACTAGAAAATTAATCAAAACTGCAGCCAAGAACGTCTTCGAGGTCTTCCCAATGAGGTCTAGTTGTTTCTTTGTCAAGGAAGATTCCAGCTAATGCACTGCTTCAGTTTTGCCACCGCCACTGTAAGATGAATTCTGAATTCTGAGCGTGGAATCAATTTTGGTGAAATATTGAACTCTGCCATGTCACCAATCCTCTGGAACAATTTTCTACTGCTGTTTGTAGATCTCTAGCTGCTGGAATTTTTGTAGTCAACCACTGGAATGGCAGCAATACAGATGAAAACTGATATGGAAATGGAGTGTTGGTGATTGATTGCGGCGAAAAATCCCTAACTCCACTATGATCTCATCTCCATCTCGCCTCTACCAACTAGGGGAATCCATCCCAAACTCATGATACCCTGAGATCTTTCTTTCCCAAAAGCTAATCATCACTTTAAAGGCAGGCCTAGTTATAATGTTATACCCTGAGATCTTTCTTGATAGACTGGAATTGAATGGATTTAGTTGATGAGAAATTTATCGTTTTTGATGTTTCTTCATTCAATGGAATGTGGGAGGCTATTTTTTCCTTGAGTGATTTTAAGGACCAGATTTGACACTATTCTTGACTAGACAAACTGTAAAAGGTATAAACAAGAGTTATGGAAGGATGGAACCTCAAATTGGAGAGATTTCCTGGGACAGGTTATGTAGGTTGGGATTTGCATTGGTTTGGAGAGTTGGACTGTGGTATAATGGCTGGAAGAAGCCTTTCTTGCAGCAGGTTTGAGCCTAAATGACAACAACAGTTCGGTTTGAAGGCAGAACGGAGGTTAGTGGGGCTGGATGCGGTGAGAGGAACCTGGAATGACGGCCAACAGACTGAACTGATGGCTCTAGGTGCAGAAAAGAGCAATCTGGCTGGGACAACAGCAGTTTGATTTCATTCTTGATGTTGGAAAATAGATACAAACATTTTGATTCAACTAAGATACAGCTACATCACTTGATTGAATGAAGATTGCAACTCAAAAGAGGGAAAATAGAGATAATAAGTCTCCAAACTTCAAAACAGTAGAACTCCCCCTAATACAACATAATAAGCTATTTATATGAGTTTAAACAAACGTAATCTAGGATAATGTAAAACCTTGCTCAGTCACCCCTTGGCCCTTCCAGATTCAATGAATTGAACCGGCCAGGACTAATAGGGCCAGCTGAAGCCGAGCCCTGTGAAGCCACGGGACACTCCTGTGTCAAGATTATTGAGCCTTATACACACCTGGTGTCTCCTTAAAATGATTTCATGATATTAAACTTGATCTGTGCAATCTTTCTAGCTCTCATCATCCTGCATCAATTTCTTATTTTCTTACAGTCGATTACAACTAGCTGAGGAGATGATGCTGATCTTGCCATGTTTGGGTTCACAATTTATTTAGATGGTATCATAATCCCCTAGGTAGAGAGTTCTCTATCTATGAGTTTAGGTTGTTGAAAACAACTCTTTCCGTCTGTGTCCACCAGAAGCATTCACAGATATGCAATGGCAATAGTTAATGAAACTCCTAGATATATTACATAGATCTGCATTCTCATCACATGGTACATATTTCTAGCAAACAATTGATATTATTGGATTTTCTAGGCACTGTCATGTATGTTTGGATTCATGATTGATGATTTCCAGCATATTTTTTCATAACGATTTGACTAGTCAGCAGAAATTTAAAAGAATTTTCAAAAAATAAGGAGAAACAAATCATGAGTGACAATCTCTACTATTCGTGGAGTTCCCAACCTCCAATGCTGCCATTTTCCTTAGTTGATCTTGTGTGTTTCCATTGTTTTACCATTTGAAAATTGCCAATATTAGGATCAAATGGGCCCTAAGTCCCAAAAATGTTATAAACTTGAAAATATCTATTGGTATCATTAGTAAACCTGGACTACTTATTTATTATTTTTTAAACCCTATGAACCCAATAATGATCTGAAATAAATAAGGTAGTCCATAATTAAATACAATAGAATAAATGTTAGAACTTTTATCAGATTAGGGCTATATCAATTATAGATGATCATTCTTTCTATTGTCTTTCTGGATAATTTTTTCTGGAAAATATTTTGATGTTTTATATTTATCATGGATTCCTTCTCATGGCAGGCATTGCCCTTATGTATTGGAGGCTATTACAGCATTGGCTGAGTTAGGTGTTTCATCTAAAGAAATTGTGTCACTTTTTCCTCAGGTCTGTGATTGAAAGTTTGCTCATGATGTATGCATGTTCTTGGCAGAATTTTAGACTTTTGTTTGCAGAAATGGTGAATTGGATAAGATGTTTCTTGTCAATACGCAGTTTTTGTAAGAACCTCGTGGTGGGACTGTTGAGTACTGTGTTGAATTTTATTTCATATTGTACCTTTTAATGAAATAATTCATTATTTGCTCCTTTAGTGTCGTCTTTTGTTTTATATAATTATTATTATGCTCTATTTATTGGGCATTATATATTCACCTGATGTCATTTTAGAAAAAATATGTTGATGAATTTTTCATATTTGTATTTAAGTTTCTCATGAGCATTCATTACATCGTAAATGGAGCTCCTACTTCAAATAGTAAGTTTCCCATTACTCCATGATGCATCCTTATACTATTAAGGATAGGCATCATGGACATGTGTGTTATTGGAAGTGACTAACTCAAGTGCTGACTTACATGCTTGTTCTCTACCAAATCACATTTGGTTATAAAACAAAGAAGAATTCAGTCATGTGTGAGTCATGAGATTTTTTTTTTGCATGAATGAGTTTGAGTTATTGCTGTCTATTTCACCTTTCTCGTCTCTAACATGGTTTTTGCAGTTGGGTAATCTTTGGCTTGCCTTTCTTGTCCACATTGTTTATTGAAGATACCCTTCTAAGCAAAGTATGCAACTAATAAATATCTGAAGTTAAAAGACTGCATTTCCTTGCTAGTTGCTACTACTGCCTTCTAATGTTACTATGATAATTTTTGTAGCTTTTAGTTTAGATAAATTCTATATGGTGCAAGATAGTTATTATTCTTATGAAGCACCATGATAATTTTGAGAAGAATAATTTATAAAAATGTGACTTAATTGAGCTGTCAATAATTTATGTTCTTATGAAGCATTTGTGTAATTTGAAAAATTTATGTCCTTGCTAGGTCAAGATAGTTACCACTCAATTTGTTCTGCTGAGCTTGAATATTTCATGACTTGATAATTAGGTTTTAGAGAATGCATCAAAAGAGGATGTTGCTTATTTGATTCCTAAATCATTTTTATTTGTCCTTTGCATTATAAAATATTAATCTGTCCCTTTTCTTTCATTCCTCCACAATGCACCTCTTATGGGAATCTGAGATATGAATGTACCATATTAGTAGAATGCTTTGTAGTCAACCTCTCTACAAATAATTGCATAATGTGAGTCAGAACATATCGAAAATGTCTAGTAATTCTTTGGAGAGGAATACTAGAGGTCTATTAATCAAAAAAGGACTCCTCAGTGGTGTTTTTTTATGCTGTAGATGACTTATCTTCTCTGTTTTGGTCTTGTTCTCCTAGTGGACAGCAAGTTGGTTCAAGTGTTCAACAGTTTCAACGCTGGTTTTGAATTCTTCATCAACACACATAATTGCTTTAACTCGTCTATGTTTTGTTTGAAACATGAAAACAGAACCCTTTTTCTTCCTTCTGCAGAAACAGATCAGTCCAGGGAACACGCAGTACAGTGACATTAGTTAGCAACAATAGTAACCACATTAGTTGATAGTAGTAGTGGCAGCAGTCAGCCACAGCATTAACTAACAAGAAGTCAACAAATAGAGCAACAAGTAGCATCAGTAGGGAGAAGGGGTTCAACTATGAGCTATAGGATTTGGAACCAAGTGGTGACTGGATGACCTTCAGGAGGAGAAATAAGAAGGGAAAGAGAATTTTTGAGAGAGTGTAGGAATTATGATTTAAATAACCTATCGTAACAATGGATACAATCTAGTCTATTAATAAACAAATACTGCAAGAAGAGAGACTCTTACTGAAAATGAATTAGACAAATTCCAACTGAAAGATAATTCAACTAAGTTTTAAAATTCTAGAATGAATTTTGAGATTCCCAATGACCATTTTTTTGAATGTTACTCTCATTTGTTGTAAGGGACTCAATGTGATCCACCTCCCATTGCACGACATTATCCAACTTCCATATTTGGACCTGCCATGTGGTCTTTCACAATTTTCTACGTTAATTCTTAGTTTCCCATGATCCTAAAATATTCAAAGTCATCCTTTTTTTGCTATAATATAGATTTTGATCCAACAATCCAACCTTTGGTATCTCAATGAAGTCCATTGACGATTCAATTGCACTGATAGACTCCCAACAAAATCCTCTTTGATGTCAATATGTGATTGTTGACCCACATAAGTTCGAATGAGTCACAAGAAAAAATCGATCGACTTGAATAAACAACTCAGAATCGTAAATGCACGTGATCCAAAATAAGTCAAAATGACCTCCGATCGACGAACGAACTATACCATCGCATTCAAAACGTTGGAATTGATCAGAATATACATATCGACAATTGACGGACCGATCAAAGTCGACGCTACGTATATCAAGGAGAGCGACGACGCCCAAACGACTCGTTCGAAATTGATTCGCGCGTCGCGAAACTCAAAACCTATCAAATGCATCGCCGCTTCATTTGGAGCCTGCGATGACGGAAACGATAACGTTTAAAATGAATTGACTCGATACGCCGACTAACCAAACGAATTCCACCGCGAAAGAAGGCTGCAAGGCCCGTAACATCGAATAACCTGGATACATATATATTACCTATGTGGTGACACAACTGTGTAGAGTCAAAATTAAAATTTATTTAACCTCTTAACAAAAAAAAAAAAACGTAAATCTATATAAATACCTATCAATACCCAACCCTAAAACTCACAACCAACCCAACCAGCCCAAATCCTCCTCTCCTTAATTTCTCTCCTTCGGCTCGTCTTGCCGCAGTAGCTGCCAGCTTTGGCGTCCTTCTTGCACGTGACCCGCGCAAACACCGCGATCGAACTAGCCCGCTCCCGCCGTTCCCCCACGCGAGTAGTAGTCGGTTGTCCTTCCTGCATGCGTGCAGGGACTGCTCCCACTTCCCGCGCGAACCAAGGTTGAGCCGACCTGCGCGGAACCTCCTGCATGCGCTTCTGCCTCGCGCGCGCACCTAGTGCCTGCGCCCCCAACGACTGTGTGCATCCGCTCCCGCCCGCAAGCGCCCCTGCACGCCCCGCGCGTCCGCGCGCCCTTGCACCCCCTCGTGCACGCGCCAGCGCCCGTGATCCCCTCGCGTGAGCGCGCCAGCGCACGCGCCCTCACGCGCACGCACCAGGGCCTGCGCGCACCTTTGCTTGTGAGTAGCCGTTCGTCCTCCTCTAGCGAGCCGCACGACCGATGTCTCCTGCTTGTTCGTTCCTTTCTCATAGGTATAAGATGTAGGGGTGTGCGTTTGGTTGATTTGGATGGATTGGATGATAAATTATTAAAACCGATTGGTTTGGATTAAAAAATATTGAACCAAACCGACCAAATAAAATAATCAAACAAACCAAAATAATAATTTGGTTGTATGGTTTGGTTTTGGATAAACAAGTACTTTATATTTAAAAATTATTAGATAATTTTTATCAGATAATGAATTAATAAACAAAATAATATAAATATAATAAAAACAATTAACTACTTGGCCAAAATAAATATTTAAAACTAATTTTACTTACCTTGATGTTTTGAACTTAAATACTTTAATCATATTACCATATTATTACGGTGACCAAAATATTTTAAAATTGGATAATGGTTCCAAAAAAGACATACCAAGTATTAAAAAAATAAATAAAAGTAGAGTATAATATAATCCTATTATACATAAATTAATAATACCACATTACATATAATTATTTTTTTATTTGGTCCATCCAAAATTTTATTTAACAAACCGATCCAAAACCAAAACCAAAGTTTTCAATAATTAAAACCAAAATCCAAATTACTAAGTTCAAAACCAAACCAAATTACTCAAAAACTTTGGTTCAATTTGGTTTTTTAGTTAAAACCAAATAATGCACACCCCTAATAAGATGCTCGAGCATGGACATCCTTGAAACCCAGCTTGCGATAAGTGAAACCCGTACGCGCTCTTTGTAGCAAGGCGGGGGAAACTTGCAAGCACGCTCATGCTGCAGTTGGAAAACCCAATACATGCCTTTCTTAGCGTGGTGGGAAAAAATACTTTCGACCGTCAAATTTAGTACCTTACACGCCTTTTTGGACGGAAATACGTGTGATATGAGCCCCATATGCTTTTCTGATAAGATGATGACATTCGTAGGTATTAATACACTCATACACGCCTTTCGATGACGGATGAAGATACCGGCGCATCGATGGACGTCGGACGTCTTCAAATCGCCAAATTTTCACAATCGAGACAAAAACGATATAAAACTAATAAACTAAAAGTAATTGTTTAAACCGACATCGTGAGATAAGCACCTGCACAACTTTCATGATGGAACTTATACGCAGCATGCCGGAGACTCATACACGCTTTCGATTGTAATAACGATTCGGTGTTTACACCATACATGTCTTTCTTGGCATGGTTCTACCTCCGTCAGTCCATATACGAGAACGACGCGAGAATAGAAATGTTATCAAAATTTTATCTAAAATCCTAAACTCAGAATGAAACTTCACAAAATAAGTAACACTATTCAAATCCCTTAAGCTTAAATTAATATTGAATTAAATAACTCAGCCCCGACTTACAATTTTAAACTTGTGGAGGCGGCCGATTCGAAAGTGGGATCGGGATAACAAAACTTAAAAATTCAATAATAATTATAAGAATTTCAACTTAAGAAAATATCCGGTAAGCATCATATAATTGATCGATCCTCATTATTAAATTAGTGATGGATCAAATAATAAACTAAGTGATCAAGCAAATTTATATATCCCGATGATAGTTGTGTTGAATGAAGATTTTAACCGGAGGGGATATCACCATCAAGTTATATTCAATATTCAAAGTCAAATCAAGATAAATTCAAATTTCATAATGATATGAAGAATGTAAAATAAATTAAATATAAATGTCTAAATGAAAATCATCAACCAAAATACTTAAAAGTAAAATTCAATTCATCCATCTTCCGCAATTATTTGTCGTAGGTGACAAAATTAAGAAAACTCTACAAAGGAAAAAATCAAAGGCTTCTACATGTTACTCAATCAATCTATGCCAGGATAATGATGTGCTCCGATGATTTCAATTCGATTTTGATGACGCGATGCATCTGACGCTGCCGCAAACGACTCCATTATATTACTTGGCCATTTATCAACTCATATGCTCCCTAATGACTCTATCTTTTGAGATGTGAATTATAGAGTGCACCTGATGAAAAAAATCCTCTATTAGCTAAGGTGTACTTAAAATTGTCCCCTTTGACAAACTTCACTTTAGATCTATAAGGACATCTTGAATGACACAACCATAAATGACAGGATTCTTCTAGGTTAGATGATCATCCTCCGACTAAGTAGATAGTGACCAGAAATGGGATGACAATCAGATTCGACGGACGCCATCGCTCCCCAACCATCCGCTTCAAGTTAAAGGATGATGAATTTCATAAACTTAAATTCCAAACTCGCGTCATTTTTATAATTTACGCATCTAACCATATTTTAAGGTCTCTCTTAGCATTGAGAGGTAATTAACTATGCCATGCTTATAGAAACTTAAAATCTAAAGTCATAAAATGAGGAGAATCTGAAGGTGTCTTATCTACTATTCCATCTGCTTTCTGAAAATCTGATCGACACTTAAATCATACTTTCTTCATCGAGAGGTCGGTGGCAAATTTTCGGTGCTCACAGTGATATAAGAATCACCATTGCTGCCAACATTTGTGAAGAACTCGGACTGTTAAAATTTCAACGAACACAATCTGTTAAGTACTCCAAGATTTTGTGTCCAAATTGTGAGGCAAGTGTTTTATTTATAGACTTCTTTGATGCGGATAGTTTCTGGATGTCAAGCTGCGATATACCATTGTCATTGACTTGACCTGTTCCCTTTTTGGTTGGCTGAAGGCTTACCAGAGCATTAGGGAGCCATTCTTTTAGCAAGGCTATGGCAGAAGATTTGACAACTCCAAATGGTAGCAGGGTTGCTAAGACAAGCTTGATTCTCGTCAAATTGGCAATGATGTTGATCGTGCCTCCAGAGCAAAGTGGAGGTGTGCCTAACGGCTTTATCTAGCATTAGCTAGAATGCTGTCTTATCGTTGCGATATATTGCAAAGGGTGGTTGTTATGGTGGTGGTAGCTGGTGTTGTGAGTGATTGCTGAATTGATCGCATGGGTTGAAGGTGGAAGCCAGGGTTGTGGCCCAGCTTATGACTCTGTTCTAGAAAACAATCTTATGGTACTTGCTTTGTGAGAATTGTATTCTGGGCCATATTTGAAATGTTAATGGGATTTAAAGACATCTATTTGGCTATTTCACTGGATTTGTGAGATGAGGTTGCTAATCCTTGTCAAGCCAATCAGTGTTGGGGTGGTCTAGGCTGCATCAGACAAGTTAGGTAGGCTCAGTTTAACTATTAATTAATAACAACACAAAAGTTTACCCGAGAGACAATTAAAAAAATGCAGTATCTTAACAATAACATTGCATGCATGATGATTCATTATTGTAATATTGTCCATTGTATGATAAATTTTTTTGGATGGGAAATTAATCATTCGAGTCAATTTCACCAGATAATTCAGCTAACATCATTAATATCTTTTATCTGTCAAAATGTTAGTATCAAAATTTTGCTATTTAATAGTTTGGCTCCTAGAAATACTGTGATAATTTTAAACCTGTAATTTTGCCACCGTTCTACACTTTCTACCTCCATGGTTATTGTTGGGGTCACTTTGTTCCGTCCTGTTGGACAATAGCACTATGCACCAATGCTCGTTCTATATGTTGATCAACCATTTTGTTAGTCTAATTCTCTTTTGGCTTTATTAGGTGCTACTAGTCACTAAGGTCATTAACGTTACCATATTGTTGAGCTCACATAAAACAATTGCCTTATCCCTCGTGTCCACAGAAAATTGTCACTGCAAGTAGGATATGAGTATGATCTTTTCATCGAGGCTTAACCATTAGGAAGTAGTTTATTTCAAAATCTGAGATGAAGTATTTTCAGAATTTTATTTTTATGAGCATATTTTTGATAGTAACAAAAGAAATATATAAATTTTGGTATTTATGAAAATTAATTTCATGCATGATTATTCTGGTTACATCCTTTTTTTGTAGAGTTGCGGTATGCTGAATCGCTTGCTATTGAGCCAAATAGAATTGCTATTCTATTTTCATTCAACATGGCTAGCTTGAAAGAACAAGTAGCTTACTTCTAGGTTGTATTTAGCATGTTGAGCTTATTTTGACTAGCTTTGCTGAAATTTTTTGGAGTTGATTTAAATTTCTAGCCAAGCGACTTTTTACATTCAGTTACTTCGAGTTTCAGCTGTGTTTTCTGTTGAATATACTTTCAAGCAGTGGAAACATTATTTAACAATGATATATTGATTAATTGTTATGATTTTATTATTATTATTTGTAGACTCCAAACAGAGGGAGGACCCCTTTCGATCACTCCGATAACACTCGTTGGTTGCATGTAAGTATTGTCTCTTTTCATTAATTAGAATTTATGATGAAGTAGTAAATAAGGATGCGCATTTAAGCACATTATTTTAAAAAAAAAACAATATTGAAGTCATTGGTGCTTTTATTACTCTTATTGAATTTTCTTACAACACTAATAAAGCTGCTCTAAGCCAAAACATGGGATTTTTGGGGAATAATATGCTTTGATGTAACCTAACAAAATCATTCTTCAAAAATACACTAAAAATATTCTCTAAAATATCAATATTAATTTCTTATGTAAAACATCGTCCTATAAAAGCAAACAAAATGTGGATTGGAGATTTTTCTGCTATAATTTTTCTTTGTTAGGTAGAAATATAAGAACCTTTTCTGCTATAAGTGACAAATCTTTTTATGATATTCATTTATTTATTTCATATATTTCTTAATATCAAATATCTTACTTTAACTTTAGAATATGTTATGCATGTGGATTTAGGTTTATTGGCTATTATAAGATATTGAGCTATGCTAGATTAACATCACATATTATAGGGTTGAAAATCCAATCCAAAAGTTACATATTGAGGACTCTTTTACCTTTACAAGAGCTCACCTCTATTTCCCTACTTGTACAAGTTATTATAAACAAATCATTTTGAGGACTCATTTGCCTCTATATGGGCTCATTTTTGTTGTTATACTTGTATAAGTTATTATAACATATCATTACTAACCTGTTTCACATGACACGATCTTTTGTTAGTCTCATTTCATTTTCATTTTTGAACACTTCAATACATATAACATCAATATTGAACAGGCTTTTTTACATTTCATCAAATGTAGTTTGTAAGTGTAAGTTGCCCTATTTCTAATATACATCAAAAGTATTAATATACGCATAATTTCTTAAGATGTGCTTTTCATCATTTAAAAATTAATGTGTACTCATATAATCATAAATGTAGACACAGACATGCTTTTTTGAATATGAAGATTTTTTGATGTATGGATTACATACAAGTTTAATTAGGTATGTATTGACATGCAAAATATTGAAGTAAAATTTATTTTCTCAATTAATAATTGACTATCTTAACAAACTAATGGTTGACCACATAACCAACTTTCTCAGTTCAATCACCTCAAAATTTTGATCTTCCATACGTAATTTACAAAATACAACTTTTTCAATTTATAATATTTTCTAACTTATAACAATCCAAATCAATTAGCTCCAATCCAAATTAACTCATGACATACAAGCCACAAAATCTAGCAATTTGATTCAAAGTCGATTTGATGAAGGAATTCACAAAAACAGTATTTTGAAAAAGACCTCACTTTCCTTTTTTTCTTTTTACTTCTTTCACTTGGGCCTGCTCTCAAGCTCTCGGTTTGACTTGGCTGAAGAGTTATGGAACGGAGAATGAGGGAAATATGAAGAGAAATAATACTTAAACTTTGTTTGCATGTAAGCTATCATGTTATTATACTAATCCAAGTTAAATCCATCTCAGCCATTCACTGCTTCGTTGGTCAATGCATGTTTAACTGGAATTTCTTTTGAAGGGCAATAATTGCATTAAAAATAAAATGAATAGTCAAATTAATTAACTTTATGAAAATAAGTTAATTATTAAATAAATTTTTATATGCTAATATACTTGCATTTGCATATATTCATATATATATATATATATATATATATATATATATGCCCAAATTATTTTTACAAAATGTAGAATTTTATAAAATAATTTTAATCGTTTTTGTGAGTTCCAAAAACTAGGTATAAATTTTTTTGATAATTTTGAATTTTAACTTTTTCAAATTTTAGAGTATTACACGTCTTGTCCTGCTCTAATTTCAGGGAAACTCACCAGCCTTATGCTAACGGAATTATTGCAATCTGATTTGAAAAATATTGTTGCATGTCTTTGTTTTTTTATGTAATCTGTTCATCTCTAAAATCTTTACAAATATTATGCTCCATTGCTGATATCTTTTTGTCCTTGCAGCGTTATGTTGAAGCTCAATGCTGCATTGCTTCTAATGACTACAAAGGTATATTTTATATAGGTTGACTTTAATTTTTATGTGCATAAACACTTAATGATTATTGGAGAAGTGATTATTTGTAATAAGCTTAGGAAGGTTATCAAGAAAATGAGGAATTTCAAAATTTGCTTCAAGATCTTCAAGCTTGATTTGTTGTAGAATAAAAGTTGCGTACCCAAAGCATTAAATTACCACCTGTCCGGTGTTATGAGAGGAGGTTGATTTAAGTGACTTGCAACCTACTTTTGTAGAGAGGTTATTTTTGTGAGCTGAGCTTGCGACCTCCAGTTTACAATGTAGGCAATATCATTATTGATTCAGGCTTGCTCTTTGTTTTTATTTTAAATTTCTTTCATGTTTTTATTAATTTTTAAAACGTATTTTAAATTATTTTCTACCTATTATGTTTTATTCACTCTTAATTGATCCAGCACATTAACAATCTATCAAGTGTTTGTTGGCCAAAACACTTTCAGTTGAAATGATCCTTAAATGTCTGCTTTCATCTATAGATCAAGTACACACACACAAGGCCTAGCCAACATGATTGATTTGTTTGGACCCATCTAAATTCAAGGCGTACATTCAAGTCAAGGTTGCATGGACTTGATTGATTGAAGTTGGAACATCAAATTAAATTGTCTGATAATGTAATTTGATGGAATTTCTTTAAAATTGATTGTTCCAAGCTGATTGAACCTCTTAGATATCAATACCATCAAATTTATATTTTTAATTCTGTATGGATATAACTGATTAAATTCGTTCAATTTGGACATACTTGTGACATATTTTGATTTTCCATTTTATGAGTGATTGTGGGCTAAATCAATCTAGAAGGACCATCCATTGGACACCAATTTATAAGAAATTGGTGGTCTTGGTTAAGTTGTTGGATTTTTAAATGTGACAAATTGCTAATTTTTTAAGGTAAGTTGCTAGGAAGTTAAATTGGAATTTTTTTAGTTGAGACAAACCTAGTGTGTGATTTGATTATTAATTCCATTAAAGATATTGTTATAGAAGTTTTAAGAGAGTCTATAAAATAGATTAGACCTTAATAAGGAGGTTTTATAGTAGAGTAAGAAGGCATAAAAATTATTAATGAATAGAAATGCATCTTTGAAAGAGTGAAAAAAACATTGAGTACTATTGAGTCTTATAATAATTATATGAAATTAGAAGTCTTATAAGACTGTGATCAAATTAAAATTACCTTTTTGATGATTTGTATATTAGCCTTGGTAGGAAGGAAAAATGAAGATATAAAGAATAACTAAGTCAACCAATAAGAGATTTAGAGGCCTTAATTAGGTGAGATGTATAAGTGAAGATAATAAATCTTAATTAGACTGATTATATACGGTTTGATTTCACTGGAGATTAAGTTTTCTTTGAAAAAGACCAAAATCGAAAACCATTAAAGGAAAATCAAGGTCATTAATGGCATACCTCGTTTCCTTGGGTCTTGAGCGAGGGGGTCGATTCGATTAGCTTCAAAGCTTCAAGAGAAGGTCGTGTGCCAAAGGGATTGAGTTAATTCGCTCTGGATTGTTCCCTAGACCAAGGTATGCTTGCTACCCGTCAGCTTTGGTGTTTCTCCCCCTTGCAGGAAGCTTTTGGAATGGGAAGGATTCGTTTTTCTTCGATTTTGGCTGATGAAGGTGATGAGATGCTCAATTGGGCTTGAGGTTGTGTGTAGGTGGGAATTTTTTTTTTGGTCGTGAGCTCCATCTTTATATTTTTCTTAGTTGGCTAGACTAATAGCAAACTTTGGAGGGTTGTTGTCATGCTCATTCTTCCTCCACCTGTTTCAAATGAAGAGGTGGAGGGGAAGAAGCTAGGCAAATGATATTTTGCTTTGTGGTGCTTTTCATTTGCCTTAGTTTCCCTTCCTTTGGACTTATGCAAAAGTCATTTAAGTGACTTGATTAAGGCTGAAAATCACCACTAATGAAGTCTAAGAGTGTTTTATTATCATTCCATATGAATTGGTTTTTCAAATTTTTGGAGATCAATGCATTTGATTGACTCTTGTTTTAATTGTATTTAGCACATTTTAATCCCTTGGTTAATTTTGATTTAGTGCTAAATATGAATGTATTTTATCATTAACAATTTTCTTATGCAAAAGAAAATCATTAATTTCTAAATTATGAAATGCATTGGTTATGTTTAATTTAATATTTTGATTTTTGAGTTGGACTTGAATTAAATATAACTAAACTCATTAAGTTAGATTAATTCAAGGAAAGTACATTGTATCATTAAATGTAATGATCTAGGTATTTAATCCAAAATGCATTTAATTTTAGGATCAAGTGTCTTAATAAATGCCTTTGGAAAGAGAATTAACCTCATAAAAAAATGAGGTCAACAAATGGACCCCCAATATGTGTAGTGGATCGGCCAGAATACACTGCACATATTGGCTTTGACCGGATTGATCAACACACTTGGGATTCAAATCCAAGATTTTGATTGTGGTTTGGATTTGATTGTGATTCATTCTTAGAAACTTAACTTCATTAAGTTCTTGAAGATGAATAGGAATGCCATTAGGAGTGGACCCAAATGATGGTATAATCCTAATGCAATTACTATGCTCAAAAAAGGATGTTGTCAGGGGACTAACTCTTACTTGAGAATGATAGTGATCCATGCGATTAGCTAATAAGATGGAGCCGTTAAGGATATGATCCATCCTAGTTAGCATGAAGAGAGGAGAGGGGTCTTTAAAGACATGATCTAATCCTCAAAATATGGAATAGGATGTCAACTCGGGGACTTACTCCTATGTGATTAGCTAATAAGATGGGGGGGGGCATGATCCATCCTAATTAGAAGAGGAGAGGGTCTTTAAAGACATGATCCAATCCTCAAAATATGGAATAGAATGCCAACCGACAGACTTTCTATGTGATTAGCTAATAAGATGGGGCCGTTAAGAGCATGATCCATCCTAATTAGCTGAAGAGGAGAGGGGTCCTTAAAGACACGATCAAATCCTCAAAATATGGAATAGGATGCCAACTATGGGACTTACTCCTATGTGATTAGCTAATAAGATGAGGCCGTTAAGGGCATGATCTATCCAAATTAGCTTAAAAGAGGACAGGGGTCCTTAAAGACATGATTCAATCCTCAGAGTTTGGAATAGGATGCCAACTGGGGGACTTACTCCTATGTGATTAGCTAATAAGATGAGGCCGTTAAGGGCATGCTCCATCATAATTAGTTGAATAAGAGAGGGGTCTTTAAAGACATGATCTAATCTTCAGAATTTTGACTTAAGGGTACGGGTCTTTAAAGACATGATCCTAACCTTAGTCATTTGAATAGGATGCCGACTGATCTGATTAGCTAATAAGATTGGGCCGTTAAGGGCATGATCCATCTTAATTAGCTAAAAAGAGGAAAGGGGTCTTTAAAGACATGATCAAATCCTCAGAATTTGGAATAGATGCCAACTAGAACTTACTCCTAACCCATGAGAATGCTGCATAAAGGCTTACTCCAATCCCAAAAGATATGAGAAAGGTGCCACAAATGGCTTGCTCCTAACTCAAGATATGTATAGGAAAGGTGCCACAAAGAGCTTGCTCCCAACCTATAGGTGATATAGATGAGGAAAAGGGGTCAAAGTGACTTATTCCTAATCCTCAAAAGTTTTGACTAATAAGTAAGAGTCTCATGGACTTAATCCTTACTTAGTTAACCTAATCTAAAGAGTGATAGAAAGTTCATTTTCAAATACTTTTGAAAAAATTGAGAAGCTTCTATTAAACAACAAAAACCTTGAAAATAATGACTCACATTAAGGCAAAAGCATTAGTACATGTCTCGTATTAGACTATTTAAGGCGGGAAGCTTTGTCCTTGAATATTAATGGTCATCGGAATAAAACCTATTATTGATCAAAATGTGAAATATTTATTTCAAATTTGTCGCATAAAGGCGAAACAGATGATAACTCTTTGTAAAAATTGAAATTTTGGAACGCAAGTTCGTTAGCTTGAATATGTTAATGCAACCAATGATTGCTTAACCTCAAGCAAAGGGGTTGACAGTGAGGGTGATATTTTCAAAGATCATTCTATGTGAACATCCGGATAATATTACTTTTCTTTTTGCATGAAAAGAGTTTAGATGATTTAAATTGAGACATTAGAGCTTATAAAAGGCTTGATAGCTTCTTTACGTGCATAAATAAAATGATTTATCGTGCATATTTAAAATGTTATTACATTCTATTCAATCGAAATATGCACAGAAACATCTAAGTAAGATGAATTTCATGCATGCTCTGCGCAACAATATTTGCTTAATTCGAGCATCCCTTGATTTATACAAATATATGAAAGATTCAAATTCACATTTTACAAGACAAAACCTATATTTGATTTATAGCTTTGAAATATATGCATATGCTTAAATGAGAATGACTTGATTGCATATGTTTTGAAGCGATTTGTAGTTTTATTCACTTGTGCAAATTTATGCAAGATTTTAAATATAACAATGTGATACTTTCATACATTATGAGATAAGTTCACATTTCAACTCGTTGCATCAACACATATGTGGAAAGCTTAAATATACGATTTGACATATATTTCAAGGCAAATATCCTTGCTTCAATCCAGATACTTTAAAATCTACATAGCATTTTAAAGAAGCACATATTTGTGCATATCCTAAGGCAATCATCCTCTCAATTTAGATGTCTTGAAATACATGTAAAAGCTTGAACAAAAGAATGAGTGCTTACATATATTTTGAAGTAATTATATGCTTTATCCAAGTGCTTTGAAGCTTGTAAGAGTTTTCAAATAAATGAATTGGATACTTACACGAATTACAAGATGACTCTATATTCGATCCTATCACATTGAGATGTGTGTAAACCACTTAAATGGTGGAATATTGCATTAGTTAGAGTGCAACTCAGTATTTGAACATGATGATTTAAAACTCATGCAATGTTTAAAATGAAAATATTTACATGCATTTTGAGGAATTTCTTAAATTCAATTTCAAATATCTTGAAGCATGTATAGTTGTTTAAATGAAATGAATGTGCAAGTTGGATGTAAAATGAATGAATTTGTACCTATAAGTATCCCAAAATTCATATATCACGCATGGGCCTCGACAATATACTGAATGCATGAATTTAGTGTCTGAGGATGTTATGCGGTTGATTCCTTGTTTGGGGGGGGGGGGGTAAGGATAGTGTTAAATGTCAAATTTTGAAAAAATTGATAAGCTTCTGTTAAACAACAAAAACCTTGAAAATAATGAGACTCACATTAAGGCAAAAGCATTAATACATGTCTTGCATTAGACTATTTAAGATAGGAAGCTTTATCCTTGAATATTAATGGTCGTCGGAATAAAACCTATTATTGATCAAAATGTGAAATATTCATTTCAAATTTGTCGCATAAAGGCGAAACAAATGATAACTCTTCGTAAAAATTGGAAATTTGGAGCGCAAGTTCGCTAGCTTGAATATGTTAATGCAATCAATGATTGCTTATCCTCAAGTAAAGGGGTTGACAATGAGGTTGAAATTTTCAAAGATCATTCTATGTGAACATCGAGATAATATTACTTTTCTTTTGCATGAAAAGAGTTATAGATGATTTAGAGACATTTATAAAAGGTTTGATAGCTTCTTTACGTATAAATAAAATGATTTATCGCATATTTAAAGTGTTATTACATTATATTCAATCGAAATATGCACATAAACATCTAAGATGAATTTCATGCATGCTCAACAATATATTTTGCTTAATTCGAGCATCCCTTGATTTATTTACAAACATATGAAAGATTCAAATTCACATTTTACAAGACAACCTATATTTGATTTATAGCTTTGAAATATATGCATATGCTTAAATGAGAATGACTTGATTGCACATGTTTTTAAGTGATTTGTAGTTTTATTCACTTATGCAAATTTGTGCAAGCTTCTAAATATAACAATGTGATACTTTCATACATTTTCAACTCGTTGCATCAACACATATGTGAAAAGCTTAAATATATGATTTAACATATATTTCAAGGCAAATATTCTTGCTTCAATCTAGATACTTTAAAATCCACATAGCATTTTAAAGAAGCACATATTCGTGCATATGCTAAGGCAATCATCCTCTCAATTTAGATGCCTTGAAATACATGTAAAAGCTTGAACAAAAGAATGAGTGCTTACATATATTTTGAAGTAATTATATGCCTTATCTAAGTGCTTCAAATCTTGTGAGAGTTTTCAAATAAATGAATTGGATACTTACACATATTACAAGATGACTCTATATTCGATCCTATCGCATTGAGATGTGTGTAAATCACTTAAATGGTGGAATACTGCATTAGTTAGAGTGCTACTCAGTATTCGAACATGATGTTTTAAAACTCATGCAAAGTTTAAAATGAAAATATTTACATGCATTTTGAGGAATTTCTTAAATTCAATTTCAAATATCTTGAAGCATGTATAGTTGTTTAAATGAAATGAATGTGCAAGTTGGATGTAAAATGAATGAATTTGTACCTATAAGTATCCCAAAATTCATATATCACTACATGCCTCATAATATGAATGCATGAATTTAGGTCTGATTACGTGGATTATGGTAATTAGTTTAACAAAACTTAATAATATTGTTATAACTTTCTCTATATAAGAAAATATCGAAAACTAATTCTATATATGACTTAGATTTATCTTATTTACCTTGAAAGTTAATCAAGATATCAACCGAAGGGGTTATTATTATAAAATTGTTCAAGATATTTATATTCAATATTCTCAAATTCAAAATATTCAAAATATAAATCTACATCTAATCCTCTATTATTGAATTAATATAGTTGAGAGGATCTAGAACAATAAATTAAATGACCAAGCAGACTTATATATCCCGATGATAATTGTGTTAAATGGAGGGGATATCACCATCTAGTTATATTCAAGATTCAATGTCAAATCAGATAAATTCAAATTTCATGCAAATATAAAAAATATTATAAAAGAAGCTTAATTTAAATGCTTAAATGAAAATCATCAATCTAAAAAAAATTTAAAGCAAAATTCAATTCATCCGCCTTCCGTAATTGTTTGTCGAATGTGATAAATTAAGAAAACTTTAGCTCACGAAAGGAGTTAATGGCAAGTCAAGTGCATAGTTATATTCACTTTCAATTAATCATATTTAAGCGTGTCCTGTTCTTTATCATTGATTGATTATATGCCACATATGACGCTTACCACCGTAGCCTTGATCTTTTATCAATGATACCATTATATTACTGCATCAGAAATGTATGTCTCCATCTTTGAGTTGTAATTATTTTGCACTTGATAGAAAAAACTTCTGTTTAAGGTGACTGTTTCGTCTCTTGACAAACGCCACCGGTTTATAAGGATTACTTGACGATATAACCCATGACGCCGATAAGATTCTTCATGATTACTACCTCTCGACTAAGTAATCGACAAATAACTGATGATAACTAGGATTCTTGACGGCCATCATTCCCCAACCATTCAAGTTAAAGGATGATGAATTTCATAAATCTAAATTCCAAAACTCCACATAATGCTATTATATGCTATATTCAACGATCTAACGATCCTTAATCGAATTTCTCTGATTGCAGTAATTAATTATAGCCAGACTTATAGAAACCCTGAACCAGATCTAAAGTCCTCACAAAATGAGTAAATGAAATCTCCTGATGTTTATCTACTTTCATCGAAAATTTGACCGACATCATTCCAAGCTCTCTTTGTGCTTTGTGGGCTCCGAAATTCACCACCGACCCCTTGAATTACTGCGCCGCTGTCTGGATTCAAGCCACTGGAATTAGTGACTGCCACCTGGAGCAATTGTGGAAGGTCCATTAACTCTAATGATCAATTGTGGGGAGTGAAGGAATCCACTATGATCTCCTTTGTTCACCATCTTCTTTGTTGATTATTATTGAGCACTTAAATATAATTTTAAGAAGGGCTTAATTTCTTTTGTGCTTTTGTAGGACCTCGAACATTTTTCTGACCTTTTGCAACGTTTTCCAAACAACGTGCATATATTGCTGGAAATTTCTAAGGTAAGTCATTTCTTTGATAGTTAAATTATCGTTGTGAATCTGTTGAAAATAATCATCAATACCTTTATTGCTTTATATTTTACAAAATTTAATTTTTTATTTGATGAACATTTATACCATGCTTAAAGAGAATGTGTGCTTATTTTCCATGTAATTAAGTACCATTTGTACGTATGATCTAACCTTGACATAAAGGTGTTAATGACATGGAAGATGCATCTCGGAATGTCATAGTTTAATCATTTTAGGAAATCTTGCTAATATAGTTTTGTATCGTCATATGAACCTACATGAAGGTTGAAGCCATCATTGGAAGAAGCGAAGAGGCTATACTGAATTTTGAGAAGGTAACCGTGTAAATTTGTCCAAGCACTTTTTATACATTTATGAATTGAGGCTTTGTTTAGATTCACAGGTTCGGTCTATTGATCCATTTGTCATGACGTACATGGATGAGTATGCAATGCTTCTGAATTCAAAGTCTGACCAATCTAAGTTAAATAAACTGGTGTATGATTTGCTAAATATTGACCCAGCAAGAGCTGAAGCTTTTGTTGCATCATCTTTATTGTGGGAGAAGAAAGATGAACGAAGAGCCCTTGCTTATGCTGAGAAGGTTTAACTCCAAAGCTTCTCATCATTTCTTCCAAATGTGTGTTCTGAACTAGTTTTTCTACTGAGGCAATTTTGTTTGAACAGAGCATCCGAATTGATGATAGACATATTTTGGGTCACATAACAAAGGTAACTGGACATGTTTTTGTGGTCCATTTGTTGAGTGGATTGAGCTTTTCCATTTCCATTTAATTCATTACCATTTTGAAAATTGCAATGCATATCCAGGGAAGACTTTTCCTGTCATTAAACAGACCTGATGCAGCTGTGACAGCCTTCAGGGCAGCTCAAGAGTTGAGACCTGATCTTCGTTCATATCAAGGTTTTTGAATGCATTCCCTGCGCTTTACACCATTGATTTGTAGATGTTTTTTTTTTCCTGATGTATAAAATTCACAGGCTTAGTTCGCTCTTATCTGGCACTTTCCAAAATAAAGGAACTGTACACAGCTAGGGAGGCAATGAAGATAATGCCTCAGTCAGCAAAGCCCTCAAACTGGTTGGTGATGTTCATGCAAGTAATTCTAGTGGGAGGGATAAGGTATGCATGCCTTTGATTTTATTTTTGGTATAATATAATGTTATGTTCTGCAGCTGACCTTTCAGCTTGAAAAGTGACATTGGTTTTGACTCAGCTGATCCTATTAATGACTGTATTTTGGCTGTTTGCTTACGTTTCCTTGGGCTTTCTTTCTTGAACTCTGTTTTTTTTCTTTAGGTAGGCTTATTTTCCTCCTTCAGGGCCTTTCTCTCGAGTCACTCCCCCTCTCATTCTTTCACATATGTGTGCACATTAACATTACTTTTTAGCAACGGATTTCTAATTTTTTAGGTTTTTGTTATGTCCTAATGCAATAAACATGAGGGTATTATATCTGAGTATTTTATATAGGGTATTATTCATTGAAGGGTAGTTTGGTTCTCAGGTTGATTAGAGGGTATGGAATAGAGGAACCTCATCTCTGAGATTGGTGTTAGACTTGTGGAGACATCGGATGTATGGATGATGGATCTAGATTTTGAGATCTTTATTGTCAGATATTAGAATTATATTTTTGATATCTTTAAGATTGGTGTTGGGTGTGATTTAAGTTTGGTCGTTAGTTCTTGGTTGATATATCAAGATTGATTCTTAGTCATATGGATTTGGTAGAATGCTTCATGCATCTTGAAGAAATCCAAGTGCTGAGTTGAAAGTTCTGTTGTTTCATTTTACGCCTATTTCATAGAGATTGTTAAAGTGCCGACATTAGTGGGTACTTTTTTATTTCATTGGGATGTAGCAATTAACTTCGCCCAACAAGTGAAGATTTAGTCCTCCAACAACCAACATGCTCGCCTTTCTAATTTACATTCATGTTGGCAAAAATGTTTAAATATTTTCTCATGATTTTATTTGATTTTGTTGTAAGTTTCTATTTTTCCTTCATGATTTTTAGCCATCTTATATAATTATGTCCTAGCCCATCATTATGTCTGGATGCAATGGTGATATCACATCCCTGGCAACACAGATATTATGAGGGATTAACCTCAACTCTGCTTGTAAACCTCAAAAGTCAAGGTCAATTAAACTTTTTTGTACTCAAAATAGAAAAGTTTCATTACATATATTTGTAAACAAAATGTGTAAATATAAGCATAAAAAATAACTATTGGTATTGCATCAATAAAGTCTAACAAAAGTTTACAAGAAAATAACTACAAATGAAAAGTAAATGAGGTAAGCCACTACACGAGTAGGGACTACTTAAACTCAGCAGATGTACAACTACAAAATTAACTTAAGTGTAGAATATAATAAGTACTGCTAAGAAATTTTTTTTGTAATGGTAGTCCACCAAGTAACCTAATAGGGCCTACTATAAGAAATTTTTTTATAACAAATGAGTTTAATATTTCAAACTTAACAAGCAACTCTTATTTATTAAAACATAAATAATACGACGTTAAAATAGGTACAATTTATAATATAATAGTAGCATAATATAATATCATCAAATCATCAGATTTGAATAATATTTCATGACATGAATAAAAAAGCATGACATATGTTAAATTGAATTATAAGGAATGTGTTTCTATACTGATGTTAATGTACAAACATTTTAGTATATATATATATATATATATATATATATATGTGTGTGTGTGTGTGTGTGTGTGTGTGTGTGTGTGTGTGTGTGTGTGTGTATGTATTATGTTTTAATAGATATTTTTTAATTGACATGACTAGTTATATTAAAAATGATTTGCATAAGTTTTGTTGTATTTAACTAAAAGTAATGTTAGATCAACATCTTTGCTTATGTTTAGAGCATTTTGTAATTACATAATTTTGTAGCAATTATAGATATATATATAATAAGAACATCATAATTCTATGAAGTGTGCATCGTTTAAATGAAAGATGCCTTGGGCAACCTACAAAATATCTAAAAAATCTATTGCAAATATCATGGGTTATGCCTATAATGAATAAAGGTGTGTTTATTCTCTAATAAATAAAACTTCAAATTTTAATACTTGAATCATACCTTTTCTAGATCCACAAAAATAGCACCAACTGCACTAACTCGAAAATGCTAATTAATACAACCTCATGTTGAACACACATACACAAAAGAATTTTAAAAAATGAAATGCTATTTAATATTATTGCAATTTATTAGTATAGATTACCCCATCGACAATCCCTAAAAATTTGGAATTTTATCATATAATATATTTGAAAAAATTAACTAACTCATGGTTTTGACTTATGGTTGAAAGAACTCAACAACCCATACACCAAAAGAGAAGGAACAATGACTTTGAGTAACAAAGCATGAGATAAGAAATACAAGGAATAAGCAAAATGAATTGATTTCAATGATGTTGAAGGAAGAAATTGGAGAAACTTAAGGTGTTGTTATTTACCATATCACGATGTTTGTTACCTGTTTCGAGACTCAAAGGGGATAGAGAAGGCAACAAAGCATCGATTGTCACAACCCAGATGACCTTAAAAATATGATGATGACAGACAGATTTCAAATCGCTCCAACCTCGGAATGTAAAGTAAGTGTAGATTCCACAAATCATCACAAACAAATTTATATATTGATTTTTTCTTAACTAATTAATGCATATCACAAAATTAAGCAAAAATCTTCAAATAACACAAATAGAGTTAGCATCAATATTAAAATTTTACGCATAAAACTTTATAATCCTCCAAAATTATACACCCAAAATGCATAAATCAACAAATGGACATTTCTACCTAATTTGCTCAATAAATCATCAATGTATCATGTAAATATCAATAATGCTAAAGTAAGTCTAACAGATGGAACAATCGTATATACATTTAAAATTTGTATAAAGGTAAGAGTGATAACTATGCTATAAATGAATCAACAATATCGTAGATAGAATGTATCAATAATTTGTCATTTCATGGAGTCGTTATTTATTGTTATTTAACGAAGAATTTCGTATATCAAATCCTTTACTTAGAAATATCATTTATAATCAGATAAGGTTTTGACTTCATAACAAAGTCGCCACCCTTTTGCCTAAAAGCGTGTAGTGCGCGGTCTAACTATACTTTTTATATTTAATTACTACTCAACGTCAACCTCGTCGAGTTAATACTAAGATCCCTTGTTAAAGGTCATCTCGTTTGTATCTGCACAGATATCTATAACATAGTCTTCCTATCACAATTTTTCCTGACATTTCTCTGTTTATCACATTACTGTATTTAACAATTAATAATGCATGTTTTAAACATTTTCATATGCCCAACAAAATCATATGCTATTAAGGAAAATGGACTAACTGACTTATAATCATCAGAAATCAAGAATACATCAAGAATAAAGATTGTAGCAGAACAATATAATATCTATATGTTCATATCTACTAAGATACACTGTGACTATAATTTGAATTTAAATTAGCAATTATGTCTCACAAATTTGCGTCGTTTTGCCGATGTTTTCGAGATACAACCTATAATCAATTACTCTTCTAAATACATTTTAAATTCATAAATAAATTTAACACAGTAGTATCACCAGCTTAAACTGCATTCTTATCTGAAATTGATGTCTCCTCATATAATCTTTCGAAATGCAGGAGCACGACTCCATCGTAATCTTAACTAATGTCAATACTAATTACCTGATTAAATTAGCAAACTAAAATAAAAAAAATGCAATAACATAACTAAAGAAGCCAACACATTTCCATTCTAATTTACAAAATTGATACTCACTTGACCAAAGATATCTGAACTCCCTAATCACGATTTCAACACCGCGAAGGGTGAAGGAAAAGGAATAAGGAAAGAAACCCGCACAACTCCCTCGACGGCCAGACTGAAATCCCCTATTCGAGCCGATTGATTCACGGGACTTCCCAACCCGAGTGCTCAACGTCACGGAAACAACGATTCCTCCGGGAAGAAGGCCCATGAAGGAAGAAGCCGACTGAACTCAGGCCCCATCCACGGAAGTGGCGGTCTCGCCGACGTGAATCTTTGCCCGCAGCACGTCAGAAATCTGTGAGGCATTTCCAATCGAAGCCGACGGCGAGGAGAGGGAAAGGATTTCTGCCCTGTGAGACTAACGCAAAACCGAAAGCGAGGGAGAAGAATTACCGCTGCGGCCTGGAGGAAATGAAATAAAAAAAAAATGAGTATACCTTTCGATAAATCGCAGCCACACACGCGTTAAATCCCTTAATCCAGCCACTGCATGTTAAGGTGCTACAGTAACAGTGCTACAGTAACAACGGATTAATTAGATAAAAAAATAGGAATTAACTTAAAGTAAGTTAGCTGATTTTTGGATATTACATCGATGTCTCTTGGGATTATGATCGAGGAAAACATCAGCGACTGCAAAGTATCTCAGTCAAAGGAGGAGGAGAAAGAGTTCAATCAAAGGAAGGGAAGGTTGGCGGCTGTTAAATTGGAGATAGGAATGTATGCAGTTTACCTGATTATTTTCTCCTTCAAGTGCATGTGGAGGATTGTTAGATGCGCTGATTCCACAAGTTTAAGGCGGCAGGAATCGAGTAAATTACATGCTTTGTATGAAAAGGAGTGAAGGCGTGTTGGGGACGGTTTGGTTCAGTTAGGGATGTTTGTTCATTTTGGTACAGATGATGGGTATTGATTCAGTTAAGTTCTGTGTTCGCTTTTGTTTATATTTGTTTATTTTCATCACAGAGCCAGATAACACATACTTGTGTGATTATACTTGGTCTTGGTGGTTAAAGCAATATAATTCAATTGACATTGATTACTCAACTATCTTTCAGACCTGTTAAGGAACTAGATTTGCAGGAGCTGGTGAGTGCAGTCTTTTTTGCCGTTGTTTTCATAACCTGTGATTTGATAAGTAGGGGGTTGATTAATTGCATTAGGGTTTTATAATTGTTGCAACTGTAGAATATTAGTAAAAATTGGATGATTGCATTTTCTTTATTTAGATATCCTCTTTTACTGCTCGCCTGTTTGGATTATTGTTGGTGCTATTCTTGTAATTATTGTAGGTGCATCATGGTGTATGAACTTTGATTATTTTTAAAAACCTCAACATGCAAATGAAAACCAAGTTTTTTTTTTTATAAATTTTTTTGCTTCACACACTTTCATTTTCTAGTATTAGGGTAACTCTCGAAAGAGATGCATTGAGCTAAAAGAAGAAAAAGGGAAAAATTGTAGACCCAAAAGAGAGTTATCATGGGCAAGTAGTTTGTGAATCTCTTCTGAGCCAGGAAGAGATATCTAAAACAAGCTTGAAAGGCAGCCAAAGCTATAGCAAAGCCTCATCAAATGCTTTGGGATTTGATCTTTCCTGTTAACTTCAATTTTTTCCATCCTTTTGTGTGCAATATTCTGCACATTGGATGGGTGAATGCCTTCAAAAACAAGTAGATGTCTCGGAACCAAGAAGCAAGGTTTAGCAAAGCCTTAGTAAAATGAGAGGGAACTTCATGTTGGCAGTACATTTCAACCACCTATGGAGACAATTCATCACTGGAATTGGGAGGGTTTATGAAATATGAGGATTACTATCTTCATTCAGATATTTTGATTGCGCTTGAATGATTTATATTAAGTTTTTGTGTAGCTTGTTTGGCAGTGCAAGATCCACTACATGCTAGCTACTTTTAAAGAAAAAATTGCACTTAATTAAATGTGATTGGTAAAGCAGCACAATGTGTGGGCTGCGAAATGTTTATTTATTTTTTCTTTTTTAAAGAATTTGTTTCAATACTTTGCATTATTTTAAAGTCGATTATTTGTGATTAATCCTGTGCTCTACCTTTCAAAGAGAACAGTCTTCCTTTAATAGTTTTTTTTTTTGGCTTTCACTTGAAGAACCTTTCTTTCTCTATAAAAGCTTATATGATGGTTTTGAAATCTGTCCTTACAAATTTTGATTCTCTCTCTTCCACCTATAACACAGGCAAGGAAATTTTATGAATCTTCCCTGCGCCTAGAACCTGGATACCTTGATGCTGCTTTAGCATTGGCTGAGCTTCATGTAGTTGAGGGAAGAACTAAAGATGCAGTCTGTCTTCTTGAAAAGTACATCAAAGATTGCGCAGATGACTCCCTGCACACCAAGTTGGCTCAGGTTTTTGTCGCTACACATATGCTCTCAGAAGCTCTCTCACATTACCAAGCAGCATTAAGGTATGCTCCTATCACCTTATATTATTAAAGTCTCTTAATTAAATTAATAATTTTGTCATTTTAATCATAACACATAAGCTACCTTGACATCAAAATAGTGGTCAAAATATTATCTTTTATTTATTTACATAATCTTTATATATTTACATATCTAACAACAACAACAACAAGCCTTTATCTCACTATGTCGGGCCAGCTACATGAATCTTTTTTCTCCATTGTGTCATATTAAGTGTCAAATTCTCATTTATATCCAAAAAAATAAAGATCATTTGTTGTACTACATAACCGAGTCTTTTTAGGTCTATCTCTACCTTTCTTAACATAGGTCGAATCTAATATATCTACATATTTGTCATTTTTGTGTTAAAAAATAGTACTGTGAGAAATTATTTTATTGACAAGTTCATAAGCCGAAGAACAGCAAGAAAGTGTCTCACTTCTTACTGGCATCAAATTCAAACTAAAAATTGTTTTATTTTTTCTTTATTACTACCTCAGGATAAATCCACAGAACAATGCTGCAAAGAAGGGTTTAGAACGCCTGGAGAAACAAATGAAGGTGAATCATGCATTCTTTTGTTGTTCTAACCACACTGTTTCCACTTCATTTTGTTCATTTTTTTTTAAAGTTTTTTCTTCTTGTTGATAAATCTATGGAAATGTTACTGTATCACTTGTGGTTTGTAGGGTTTAGATCCAGATGCGCCTGAGGAAGATGAAGAAAATGAAGTTGAGGATGCTGAAGCTGATGCAGAAGACACTGATCTTTTATAAGCTGCAGAAATTTTATTCAGGTTGTATTTTTTTTATATATATTTAATAGTTTTCAGGAATTATAATTGGAAGATTTATTTTTGTATTTCATCTCCTTACTGATTGGGAATATAGGCATCATAACTAAATTAAATTTCTGAGATGCGTATCTCTTTCTAAGAAAGAAAGAAAATAGTATTGATAATGAAAATGCAAATTTTTTTTTGATAAAATATATTATTTTAATTTTAAAGTATATTAAAATACAAATTCTATACTGGTGAGCGAGAGAATTTATATAAAGGCTTGTATTAAATAAATCCAACAATTATAATTAATTAACACATGCATGGTACTTTTAACTGATGGGAAATTATGAAAATTATAGTGATAAATAATTTAGTAGATGTTTATATTAAAAAAGATGAAAAAAAGTTAAAATATAATATACATGTAAAACATTTAAATTTTGTATCATATCAAAATATCATATTGGGTATAAATTTGAAGTACTAAATATGTGTATATAAAATTTCTATAATATATAAAATTATAAAAAAATTATTATAAATTTAATATTTATTTTATTTTATACTTTAAAACAATAAAGAAATAATCTTCTTATTAAGTAACAAATCATTTTTGAAGAGTGAATTTACAAAAACTAATTTTAATTATAAACAAGCTAACATGAACATTTTTTATGTGAAACTAAGAATATTTGAAATAATTTTTTAATTATTTTATTTTTTTCAAAAAAAATAAATAAATTTATTTGACACTAATTTTTTTGACTATTTTTTAAAAAAAATTTATGATGAAAAAATTATTTGAAGAGCAAAAATTGTGAGTATGATAACTACAAAAAGTTATTTTTTAAATTTTTTTTTAAAAAAAATATTTATAATACAACAGTATTTTCAAAAAATTGCATCCTAAATTTGCAATCAAACTCATTCCTTTATATTTATAATAGATTTTGTATTACTTCCAACTAATCAAATATTAAAAAAAAAACATTTTTCTGGTGAAAAAAAAAAATAGATTGAGAACAAAATAACAGAGCTCAAAATAATAATAAAAGAAGAAAAATCATGATAATTCCACCACCCAGCCAGGTCTCATCAGATTTAAGTTTAAGAACTACCAGACCTCTCCTCACTTGGGACTATATACAAAATATTTAGTCGCCCCCAAATCACAGGAAAAAGAATAAACTGTCATTGAATCTACAGGTGGAAAGGTTTTCTAGGCGTTGGTGCTCTGCTCTCAAAGGAATGCAATCTTTGCTTCAGGTGAAAGACTTCCACCTGCCAAAAAAAAAAAAAAAAAAAAAAATGGAAACACAGCATTAAGATTAAAAAATTATGAATTTTTATTTTTTAAAATAGACAATGATACATAAAAAACAAGACAGCTATGGAGAACTCTGGGAGAATTTAAACAAAATTTAGATTAAATACCACCTTTTTCGATAGATCTCATTATTGATTAAATCAAAGATTTGTAACCCACCGCCCTTAGCTCGGTTGGTGAGGCAAATGTACGATTTCCCACTGCGCTGATTCCCTTCAAATGCACTACTCCAAGGTGAAAAGAAAGGAGAGCCGACTTACGGGCCGCCGTGGATTAATCATATCAAGTCACACGCCACATAAATAGATGAGTTACACCGTTATCAAAAAGCGAGCTCACTGCCAAGAGCTTGGCCAGCGAAACAAGGATTGAATCGATAGTACACCCAAATTAATTAACACAATAAAGCTCCACAAAATAACAAAAATAAGATAAGAATCATGCAGGATAACTTCAAGATTTTAAACCACCCAGGATTTCATAGATCTTAATTTAAAGGATTTACTAAATCCTACTTGTAGGCAAATGGGCACACAGTTTTTTTTTCTTTTTTCTTTTTGGCCTATCCAAGTCTATAATGTGGACTTTATTATATAGGTAGGATTTAAACTCAAGACCTTAACAACAATTTCCAAAGCCCTTATTCAATTGAACTAATTGATAAACACATCTCAAAATTGATATATACACAATTAGTTGAACAAGATAGTAAAATTAAATTTATCATCGAAGTTAGGTTTCCATTGACTCTGATCGAAATCCAAAACCTAAGGATTAAAAAAAAAAACTCATGATGAAGAGAACTATCATTTTTGAGAAGTGCTATTTCTTTAAGTGTTGGCTTCAATTTATATAAAATCTCACAAAGACCTAATAAGTTTAGTAAAAATCATTGAGAAAATGTTGATACCTGAAGCTGAAAGGCTCTTGCTCTCTCTCCAGCAAGAACTCCCCTAGTAGAGTGCAGCTCCTGGATCAAGCCAGTAATATTTCAGCCTCTGAAATCAATATAAAACCTAAAATTTATATATATTTTTTTGAAAAGTGAAATAATGGACCTTTGGGTGTCATCTAAAACTGCTTTGAGAAAAGCTACATCATGTTCAAGCCTCACATTATCAGAGTGAACCATGTTGGAGACACTGTTTGCCTCTTCATGAACCAGCTCCAAATTTGTCAATTTCTCCTTCAACAGATCGACTTCCTTCAAGGCATCATTGAGTTTTTTCTCCACTTCCTGCTTGGCTTTCATGGCTGAAGACAGGCTTTTCTCAGGCTTCTTGGTTCGCCAGTGCGGTCGAAAGCTGTCCTTCGAGCAGGGCATTTTTCGTTGCCAAGTTTGCGATCTTTGTTTCGTACGATTGATAGATATTTGATGGGTTTGAGAGAGGAACTGTTCCGCCATTAATGGACTCTACTTGTGCGACCTGGTCGCTGCTTGATGGGTGGGAATAATCCAATGGCTTCTGACGGGGATGGGAATTATCATTGTGGAATGTTACTGAATTCTCTTCTGAGGAAGCTAGAATTCCTGCTATATCAACCTTAACTGTAGTTTCTTGTGGCTTGTGCATAAGGTCCTCCACCACCTAATGAGATCATTTCTTATGATTATTGATAACAAACTTCATCATCATCATGATATCAGATGCATAAAAAAAAAAGATAAAAGCCTCCACAATGCAATAGAAAAAAAAGAATTGAAATTAAAATCGACAAATTCAAGTTCATTATCAATTCATGTAATTTTACAACCATGTAGTCATTTAAATTAAGTAAATGACATGTATTAAATGCTCTAATCATAATCGAAATCAATTAAATTCAATTCGATTTGAAAATTGACTTCATAATGCTACAAAAGCATCAAATTTAATTAAAAGAGAAAGTATCAAATCAATTAAGGATCAATCAAATAATTAAAATCAAATTTTAATAAAATTATGCGATATCGAAGTCGAGAAGCTCGACGACGCCTAAACGCTCAAAATTGATCATACCGTCATCGCCAAACGTCCGAGACCTATCAAACGACGCCTTCGCGATCGACCGGCAAAGCGTGAGCGCCGAGCAGCGCGACGCCGCAATTTAAACCTAAATTTACTGATCGCCGCGTTGTCCGAATAAACATCACGAACCGATCGCGCTGGTCGATAATCAAACAACTTAAAACACCCATATTGCTTGTAAAAGTAATAAAATCGCAATTAAAACGACTAACAGCGGCTTAATCCGCTAATTACCCCTTAAATCCCTCTTAAATCCCTTAATCCCGCTCAATCCCTACCTAACCCCCTTACCCACGCCCATTCATACCGGTTAAAAGAAGTTATCGCCTAAAGGCAGAAAACAGTTGACTCCATTCTTACGATTTTTCCCCATTCGACATTTTCCCTCTGTTTCTCGCTTCTACTGGCTCACGACGCCTCTCGACTCCTCTCATTCTGCTTTTCTCGCTTTTCCTCTAAAAAGCCCACTCTCCCTCAAGCTCTCGTCCAGTTCCCCTTACGTGATTTTCCTCTCGATCTTCCTTCTTTCTTATCATCTCCGGATAAGGCGAAAAAGCTTCTGTCCCTTCCTCTCGTCTCGAGTAATAGGCAGCAGAGCGGATATCGCTCGAGGTTTCTCTGTTCGTCCCTTTCCTTTCAGAGTTGCCCTGAGTACCGACGACACTCCTTCTCGCTTCGCTTCTGAAGAAGACTCGTGGCGTCCGTCTTCCGTGAGTTCTAGCCGAGCCCGAGTGGAGATCGAAGCTCAAACCTAACTCGATCCTTCCAACCTTCCAAAACCCCGTTGTTTTGCTTTCAATCTTAAGTTATATTTTGCTATGTGGGATTTTCTTGAAGGAAATGGTTTCGATTTATCCTCATGCTATGGTTGGTTAAGTCTAAGTTTCCTATCGTTATTTCATCCCTTTGTTTGGATAAGTCGAGTCCCAGGAAATGTCGTTCTTTCATATGCTATGTATGCTATGGTTGATTTACCCTCATCTATATCCCTGAAATGTTGTTCTTTCATATGCTATGCTTTTTGATTGGATGAACCCTCTCATCTTTATGTGACCTCCCTCCTCAACATTTCCATTTGTGTTGTTGTGAGATACAAACAAAAAAAGAAGGGGTAGTTTGAGAGTTGGCGATTACTTAAGATTGTCAAGGGATAAATAAGTAATGTGAAAGAAGTAAATTTTCCATGATTTTATTCTTTGCTGAAAAATTTAATATCTTTTATATCTCGCTATTACAAGTGCTGGATTTTGAGAAAGATAAAAAAAAAGAAGGAAAAGCCCGAACTTGTCTGGGTAACGAGCTTTCTATTTCTACAAGATCTAGTGTTACTCTTTTGGTTCAAAGAAAAGAAAAAAATGTGAAATTATTTCCGGCTTGCTATAAAGTTGTCATCATCATCAGACCTCTATTAGATTCAAAAAAAAAAAAAAAAAGTTTATGCATGTGTTTAGCATGGCTACTGCATACTTGCCTATTTCTATATCTTAATATTTTATTAATAACGAATATGAACAAATAATGAATTTCAGATTTAGAAAGTGCTTACATGTTTTGATACAAGCTTATTCGAATGTTTCAAATGCAAAATCTGAATATGATGAAAACGCAACGCTCATAAACGTCAGGCGTGATATACGCAAACACGTTCATATATAAATGTGAGCTTTAAATGTGATAAAAGACTCCACCATCCAACATAGAACGTTTACGCATCGGTTCACGATACACCCATACATGCCTTTCTCGACATATTGGCCGCCTTCATTGAGAACCCCACTTCGGTGGAAGAGTCGGACGTTGTAAATTTTGACGCTTCTAATCAAATTTATCGTGCAGCCTTCTGTTCATATATAAATGCGAAATTGCGGATATTACCAAGCAAGTAAATGCTACGCTATCAAAATTTCGCACATGCTTACATAATCATACATTTTAACCCCACCGCCGGAATTCTTATGTCTCCTAATCAAATATTTACGCAAATTTTCCTTTATTTATATTTAAACGAGCTTTAAATTTATATATAATGTTCTCCAACTTAGTAAAAATGTTATGCTTATCAAAATTCCATCTCGACATACACCTATACATGCTTTTCTTCGACATATACCATTTCCTTCGACCCCACTCAGGGGAAAGAGTCTGAGGTCGTTGTAAATTTTGATTATTTTCGTTATAACCCGCTCATATCATCCAATGCTAAAACCCGCTGAGATAAGACTGCTCACGCTTGTTCCAACGCAGGGAAATCTGTCATAGTAAGATTTGCTCACGCTTCTAACGCGGCGGAATGTCATACAGAACCCATACACGCCTTTCAAGGGTAAATAATTGGTCTCACGACATCTACCATACACCTTCTCAATAAAGACCCACCCGGCGACTCTCATGTGACACAAATTTTCAAAAAAAAGTGAAATGTCATATAAACGCTTATACTTTAATTTCATATACTTAACGCAAATTTATCATTCTATAAAAGTAATCTGCTCACATCATCTACTGGAAATCGGAGAGAAAGCCCTTCCTTTACATCTACCTGGAATCGACATGCCTTGTCATAAATGTACGCAGCAACCATTCTAGCGCTAATTCACACACAGATGCGCATTTACTGAGATGCCCTCAGATCCTTATCCCTTTCTTTGAAAAGGAAAGTAAAGTCTTTGCCATTCCTCTTTAATAAATTTAATCTAGTTCCCCCCCACTGCCATGAGTCAGATGAGGAGGTGGATTTTAATTAATCCACTTTTCTTTAAATGAAGACACTACTCATTTTTTTATTCCCCTTCCTTTCAAGAGAAATAAATGCAGATATATCATACCTCCAAAGCAATTGTTTTCACCAATTTACTGATTTTATATAAAGAGAGCTATTAGCCAAATCAAATCGTTTGCCCCATTTTGGCCCATTACCTTACTTAACATATGCCTCTAAATCAATTATTTTTCACTTTACGTCATTGATTCATAAAGAGAGGGCTATTAGCCTAAATCAAATCGCCCCATTTTGGGCCCATTACCTTACTTTTATGAATATTCCTCTAAATTAATTATTTTACCCTTTACGCTTTTACTTTGGACATGTTTTGCAAGTTAGATAAAATAAAGAATGATGTTATATCTTCCTGCTGTCTTCGACCGTCCATTACCAAAACCCAAAATGTCCGAAATCCAAACTCGAATCAGACTACATTTCAATCACATTCAATCGCATACAACATTCTAAAAGAATAGATATCAGATGATGTTGAATGCCAAACACAGACATGTGTTATAAAATAAAGAATGATATTACATCTTCCCTGCTATCTTCTGACCGTCCGGTTAACAAAACCTAAAAATCCCATATCAAAACGCATTGCATTACTAAGTCAAATATAAAAAAGATACTACATATCCCTCTTCGACCGTCCCGTTAACAAAACCCAAAATGTCATATATGAACTAAACTCAGAATTGCATTATATTTCAACTAGACATTCAATGTCCATACAACATTTTAAAAGAATCATATCAGATGATGGAATGTCCAAACATATATGCAAGTAGCATAAAATCAAACGATACATCTTCCGGTTTCTTCTGACCGTCCCGTTAACAAACCTAAAATCATATCAAAACTAATGCTTGCATTATAATCATGTCAAATACCAAAGAATATACTTCCTTCTTCTGACCGTTAACAAAACTCAAAATCAAAATTTGACATCAAAACTTCAACATTAGACATCTTAATGCTCATTTTCAAAAGATATTCATACGTGCCGGAGTAATTACTAAGTCAAATATAAAGACTACATAATCCCTCCTTTCTAACCGTCCCAAGTTAACAAAACCTAAAAATTTGATATTATAAGAATTTCAAATTAATAATATCCGAGAACTCAATATATAATACAAGATAATGAACCAACTAACATACTTCTAAAATTCAAATTCTGTGAAGAAAAGTCCCAAACCCCATCCTCTATGTTCAAACTAGAGGGACAAGGTTTTGAAGGATTATACTTTGAGATAATTTGCACCGATCCTCCTAAAATCGCAGGAAAGGGCCTATCAATCGATATTTCCTATGATCGGTGTAATATAATTAAGATTTCAATGATAAATGATCATATATATTCAAATCTAAATCAATCATAAAATGATCAAAATTCAAAGAAAATAACAAAATATAAATAAAAAAAAATGAAATGAATTATTTAAATTAAAACTAAAAAAAAAATAAATAAAATCAATTCACCCCTCCGCAATTGTATGTCTTCGGGTGACAAATTAAGAAAACTTTTGCTCACAAAGAGCCAATGTCAAATTAAATACATAACTACTTTCACACTCAAATATTCCTAAAGCGTAAGGACGCTCGTCCTTCCCTGCGTGGTTTTGCCATATACACCACATAAATGGCATGACTGAGCCCTCCTCGACCGTGGTTCACGCTGATATGGCACCACTAAATTACTTCCACGCACTGATGTTCCCAACGGCTTTGCTTTTTCGAAATGTAAATGGCAAAAAGCCCTGTACCGTTGACTTATATTTGTCCCCTTAGACAAACTCCACCCTGTGTCTACAAGGTGACACCTTGACGACGAACCCATGTGTCGACAAGGATCCTTCTCGTCAGCCGTACTACCTCCTGACTAAATCAAACGGATGATCTGAACATGGGATCTTGACGGCCATCGTCCCCACAAAAGTTTTAAGTTAAAATAATAAATTTCATAAGTTCTAAACTCCACCACTCAATTATATATATCTTTCATCTTCCATTCACTTTTAATCGAAAGTGCTCTCTCAAGATTGGGAGGGTAATTAACTATCCATGTGGCCCATAAAACCCGAATCCAGATATAAAAAGTTCTCACCAAATGAGAAAATCTCTAGTGTCTTATCTACTATTCATCCGCTTCAAATTATCACCGACACTTAAACAATTCTTTCCTTTTTTATCGAAAGATGCCAGGCGAATTTTCTGATCGATTTCCCACGACTCACTGGGCTTTCTTCCATCTTTCTAAGTCAAATCTAAGTTATATGGAGTATAAAAAATGAAAAGATAAATGAAATATGAAATTGAAATGAAATAGAAACGATAAGTTAAACTTGACAACTTAGCTACTCAAAGTCTTAAGTTATATGAGATTTTATTTTATATGCTTAGTATGTTTATCTTATCGATCCATATTTTTGGAAGTGAGATTATCTTAATTGCTAATTTTACCTTTAAATTCCGTAATGGAATTACAAATTGCCACCGTTCTCCGCCAACATCCGCCAACGCCATTAATGTCGAAGCTACCATCCGCCAGAATGGATTTCCGCCATCTGAACGAAGTTGGCAGCCTCGACTTTGGCAAACTGCCCCGCACGCCATGTGCAAAGAATTCGGCTTGTTGAAGTTGTGACTCACGTAGGGTCACTTCAAAAGAAACAATCGCCTGAGGTTCCTGGAGACACCAATCATGAAAAGGTCGTTACTGACCTCTTTGTCCCTCGACACATAATCCAACAACCATTCGCCTCGGAGGTATGATGTCAAGCTTCTTCATCTGAAGTTTAGCCGAGGCAAAGAAGAAAGAAATCAGATGCTCAACACTTAATGCCTCGGCCCACCGTGTAACAACAAAACCAAGAAGAGTGTTCCACCCATAATCGGTTTGATAACCTTAAGTGGGTTAAACCAAATCAGCACCAAACCTTCTGACCTCACAACATCGTTCCAGCCTCCCATGAGGAAACCCAAACTATTCCGCACGAAAATCGCCTCCTGCTGAGATCGTTAAAAGAGCCACCAGCCAAGAGACCAAATATCTGCAGAAACAATGAAGGACAGTCCACCACAAGGTTTATGGACAAAGTCATCCCGGTGGCCTGGCCTCAAGAAAAAAGAAATGCGCAGACATGGGACATCCGCCTAAGATCCCCCAAAAGAAGATTACAGATGATAAGATATAACATGAGAATATCCTGGGGAGGACCCTGAAGTCTCTAACTGAAGAAATTCATTCCACTCCTCGAATTTCCAAGGATTTCGATTCCAAACTGAATCCAAGGGGAAGAGGAGAACGCATCGCTGTGAAGGGAGGCAAAAAAGTTGGTGTGAGCCATCTGCAGCGCCAATATCAACCTAGGCCATAACAATACTTACCTCAACTCAACAACAAAACAAAATGTTCAAATAGAGGAAGCATCCTCGAAGTCTCGTGAGAGGAGCAACAAGAAGAGGAAGAAGAAAGGGAAGAAAATCCCACCTTCATCGATACTACTACAAGAAAAGACAAATTCGGCCGATGAAAGCCAAAGATAAAGAAATCGCCAATAACGGAATGAAATGTAAATGATGATGATGATCATATGATGCGCTTAATGCAGAAATATCAGTCCAACACTGCCCCCCCAAATAATCATCAAGCCTCCAAAGAATGCCAATGACAATCCTCCACAATTTGATCTCACATGCTTCAAGGGTTCAAATTGAGCCCGTTTAGGATTGAAATAAATGAGTCGCGCAACTCGCTTCGTAATATACAAACTATATCCAAGCGCGGATGCCTTCTCAACTTGATATTATATTGAATGAGAAGATTAAAGTCATAAATGCGTAAAAGTTAGAGCAAGTCGCCTATATCCCGCTGAATATGATCAAATTCCATATCCAAAGGGATATTCAATGCCAAAGTTCAATCTATTCGACGGAATGGTAATCCCAAGCAAAGATCCGCCCATTCAAAGCATCCGCAGAATACGTGGGGTAACGATGCATTATTATTCCCCAGCCTAACTTCGACGCTGAATGGTACCGAGTTATCAAATGACTCGATCAAAAACTTTGCCGAACTTGAAAATATAAAAAGATTCGCTAGCAAAGAAAGACAACACCCTCGCCTTGAGAAGAGGAAGAAAGACGAGTCAAGCACTGATATATTACGCTGCAAATGAGTATGAAATGTGAACAACAAGAAGAAGAGTACGCAATTCAATCCATGGGCAACATCGATGATAAGGCGCCTTTATCTTTGCACTAATTACACATTTCAAGAGTCGCTGATGGTGGCTAAATTGAGAAATTAAATTTATCCCGTCCGACCAAGAAGATAAATTCAAAAGAGCAAAAGCTGACAAAGAAAGGTGAAACACATTTCACCTCATACAAAAGGATACAGTGTAAGCTTATCTATAACGTAGACAAAGAAAGGCTTGCCTATCAAGAAAACCAAGCTTCAATCCTCGCCTCCACAACCCAAGCTCATACTTGAGGTAATGATGTACCGAGGTCGCCCAAAGAAGGCGAAATACCAAGACAAACGAAAGGAAATTAATGACTCAATGGCCCCGACCCTAAAAGAAAAGTGAACAAAGAGTATTCTTTTAAGAGTGGCCAATAAATTGTTTAAACATGCACTCAAAGTAGTCTCCAACTACCGGAGTGTAAAAGACCAAGAGGTCGGACAAGCATAATCCTAACTATTGTCCATATCATCGCGTCGGCCATCCCGTTGAAGATTGCTACATATTCAAAGATCGCTGTGAGCTAAAATATAAAAAATTCACATTATTCTGACGGTATTGCGCGTCCAAGAAAGAATCCACCAAAGTAATCACTCATCTCCAAGAATCAAGCAATGAAAAAGAGAAGTCGGTCGATGAGGGATGAGTGCCAGCCTCTAAAAAAAAGATCAGAAATGTTAAGCAATCGCGCCTGTGTATTCAAGTGGAAATCACCACTGAGCCCGCATTGAGTCGAGACAAAACCAAAGTTATGGGAAGGCTAGTTCATCTCACTAAAGAGACCCCTAGCCAAATACCGCAATGGAAGGCTAAGAAACCCGCCAAACCAAAAAAAACAAATTAAATAAAAGAAGAAGACAAGAAGAAATGTTACTACTACTATCATGGTCGCGAACATAAAAGATCATCAATAATATGGAAGATTACATACAATCAGAAGACCTATCACGCTTGAGAATTGCTTCAAATCTTCGTGATCAATGAAGAAGGTGGGAAGAAGTCAAGAACTTCCTACCGAAGTCTTGCTGATGATGCATGAAGTTGATAAAAGAACTCGCTTTCCCGTGATGAAGATGAATCGAGCTCACCATATCAACAAACATAAAAAAATCAAAGGATTCAATCTTCTACTATCATTGACGTAAGATAAGAATCGTCATCTCAAGATTCGATGCAAAATGAAGCATACAGTCGAAAGTGCTACCATCCCAACAGAGGAAAGAGCCAATGAATAAAAGATAAAGGAAAAAGAAATTGAAATCAATGAAAAGTTATCCCTAAGGATTCAAATAAGAAGCCTTCATCAAAAGGGATCGACTACAATATTCTATCCCATCTAAGGAAAATTCGCATTAGTGTATAAGCACTTCTAATGTCAAGATCTCAACATACCTTAATTGAAGCTCTCAAAGAGAAAATTCAAGCATATTTTGTCAACGCCTAACGGAGACCTTGCATGTTCAAGAGCCTCCAACCGTCACATTTTCAGAAGATGATCTAATGCTCGGATCTGCAGAGCACAATCGCCCTCTGTATGTTACAACTGAAAGTGATGAAATTATAATCTGGATCTTAATTGATCCTGTTCCTCCGTGAATCTTATGAACTGAGAACTCTAGATATTATCTCTGGATGTACAACATCCGACGAGATAAAGTCATGGTTCAAGGTTTCAATGAAGATGTAAAACTATCGTCATTCGCCCTTCCTCTTAAATTTGGAGACCTCTACACGTAGCTAAATTTCATGTGATCGATGCAGATACTTCATTCGTGAGCCTTCCGGGTCAATTATTCATAAGTATGGCATTGTCCCATCTACATTGCATCAATGTATGAAATATACAAAGGATGGAGAAGAATGCCAACAGGGTGACATGCAACCTGCTGCATGAAATGAAGATTTATCAAGATGCTGCTTATTTCCTTCCGGAATCAAAGCTAACAAAACAACTAAGAATAATCGTGATCTACTTCAAAACCCATAAAAGAACAAGTTAAGAAGAAGGAGAAGATAAAATGAATAAAGGAAAAGAGATTGTTCCAAATAAATTCCTAGGATATAAAGAACAAGTCCAAAATCAATAACACGTCCCTCATCTAGCAAAGGATAATCAAGAAGAAGATGAATGTGTTCCTTCTAAATCCAAAGGTCCATGACTCTTCGAGTAAAGCTCGATAAGAAGAACATTTTGACTCGATTATGAGTTTGAATCTTTTGAAGGTGCAATGCACCTACTTTAAAACAATCATAGATCCATCGCAGAGACTACAGAATACCCTCCTCCTCCCAACATTTTAAAGAAATCACCCTCGAGAAACTCAGTCGAGGAACCGGTGACCTTCTATATTCCTCCTCGAAAACACGCCGTGAAGCCTGCTTTATAAATGAGGGGTGTCAAGAAGAAGATCCGACGGTAATGCAATATCCAAGAAGAAGCTATGCCCACAAGGATGCCAAAATATTACTCTCCAAAGATGCAATAATGCGCACGGGTCCAGTGAGAGTAAGCAAAGGACTAAGTCTTTGAAATGATGTGGTAAAAAAGGTTCTCAAACCATTGGTAAGAGAAATAAACACTACCAAAGGCCTTGGTTTTATCCAAGACAATACCATATATATACGTTATAAATAATGAAGTAGAGTGATGAAAGATGAGAATGTCATTTTTAACGTTATCAAGAATAATGAAGAAGTAACACCAAGAGCTTGAAGATGGTGGGAGGCAGCCTACTGGATGAACTTAAAGAAATTAATTTGGGAACCGAGGAGGATCCAACGCTCATCGCTGCTCTACTTTCAAGATAAATGGAAGAATTAAAAATCTGTGAATTGTGACGCTTTGTTGACATATGCTGAAATGCCGTGCTTATCCCCGATATACTCACAAACAATTGAGCGACACCACCAAGCAAGCCTCTAGAATGAGATTGAGGTTGAAGAACGTGTAATTGCGTAAAACCAAGAAGCTCATCAAGTCGGTTTTATTCGAGAAGAAAAATACGCCGACCGATAGCTAATATTGTCCCCGTGAAAAGAAGAATGGTCGATCAGATCAGACGATTCGTGGATTTAAACAAAGCATGTCCAAAGGATGACTCGTATCGAACTCAGTGGATAACACTTCAAACCACCTCATTTATACTGGATCGCCGACATAATCAAATCAAGATGGCTCAAGATGAGACATACCTCATTCAGACGCCAATTGGTATATATGCTATACACGCCTTCTTGAAGAATGCCGGAGCTACATATCGGCTATGACATAATCTTGACGAGTTGATTCATCAAAAAGAGTGCTATGACCCTCGTTGTCAAGAGTATGATCGCAAAGATCATCTCGATGATTTAAGGATCGCTTTGAAAGAATCGTAAAATATGATCTCAAGATGAACCTCTCGCGCCTTTGAGTTTCTGAAAGTTCCTGATATGTTTGGAGGGATTGAAATCGATCCCAACAAAATCAAAGCGATTGTCGAAATGCCTCCTCCAAGGAGTCTTCGCCAACTTCGCCCATACAGGGACATCTCGCATTCATTAGAAGATTTATATCAAATCACGCGATGTCGACCCTTGCAAAATTAATGAAGAAAGATACTCCTTTCAAGTGGACTAAGAATGTCAAGAGGCCTTCGACAAAACATATCCGTTGAATCCACCCATTCTTGCAGCCTCCAATCCCGTGAAAGCCTCTCATCTTGTACAGACGGAAGAATTCTAGTGCTTTGTTGCAACATAATGAGGAAGGAAAGGAGAATGCTATACTATATTACCAAGACTAATGAGCAAGCGCGTTATTCTCCAATTGAAGCATTGTTTGACGCATTTTTGCCCAAAAGTTACGCCATTACATATCTCATAAAATTACCCTTATCTCAAGGATCGATCCGCTGAAGTTCTTGATGACAAGACCAACGCTGACAGTCGCCGCACGGGTCGTTTCTACATTGATATTACATATGTTCCCGTAAAGCGAAGGCAAATTTCATTTTCTTGCCGCTCATCCCATACCCAGATTCATTGCTTAACGATGATCTTCCGATGAGCAAATCATGCACATATATGAAAAAGAAAAGCAACAAATGTGGAATTGTATTTTGATGGAGCTTCATCCATTAGATACACTCAACCCTCAAATCTTCCAAAGGCTCAAGCGACGGTCTCATCTTGATCACACCAAGGTGGCATACAGACATTCTTATAAATTAACTCAACCACAACCAACAACTAATATGAAGCGTTGGTGGCGTGTTTAGAGGAAGCCATTTCCATGGGAGTCCGTAAGCAAATTTACGATTCTCAACTCATCATTAATCAAGTGTTGGGCCTTTACAAAATCAACAAGCTTGAATTGGCCTACTATCACAAACGAAGTTCTCGAAGCTTATGAAGCAAATTCCAAATGTCATTATGACTGAAGTCTCCGTGAGTTGGAACAAGAAAGCGCTTAGCTAAATTAGCTAAAGAAATGGAAGTATGACGAGACTACATACTAATTAGTGCACTCGAGTCCTAGAGCCAATAAGTTTAAGATCCGGAAGAGGGGTCATCAAACATAAATCTAGTACTCATGTTGCTTACACTCCTTACAAATCACTTTTCAAAGTCAACAAGACAAGCTTCAAACCATTCCATGAAAGACTCAACCGGAAGTGCCAAAACCACAATGAAATCCTTAGAAGAGAAGGAAGGAAGACGGAGACACCTTCGTCGACTACTTCAAGGAAGGCAAATTGCCAAGTAATAAGTCGATACCGCACAACTGAGAAAAGGCCGAATTATATGCTTATGTTGGCAATACTGTATCAGATCCTTCAACAGATGCGGATGTTTGGGAATAGAAGAAGCCAACAGTAATTGTTGAAATCCATCAAGGACTTTGTGGCACACCAATCGGTCCTAAAATGGCTTTCAAAATTAAAAGAATCGGATACTATCGCCGCCTAAAAAGATCAGTATCAATCATGCCAAGAGATGCCATGAATGCCGTGTCCATGGTAACATAATTCATCGCCTCCAAATCCGCTGCATCCAACGACAAGATCTGGCCGCGAGTTGGGGACATGTAACCAATTGATCCGCCATCATCACCGGTCACCGCTTCATCTTAGCACCGACATTTCTCCAAGTGGGCCGCACCATTTAAAGAAGTTACAACAAGTGACTAACTTCTTTACCCACAATATTGGATTTGGTACCACAATCATTTCGATAATGCCTTCAAAAGTAAAGTTTATAAATTTGCCGATCGATAAGATTGATTGGCGATATTCACAATTTATAATCCGAGAGCAAATGGTTGGCGAGGCATTTAATAAAACACTAGTCAAATTGCTTAGAAAAATTCTCACAAGAAATAAAAGGAGCATACCAAACTTGCATGCTTACTGCATACCACTTACAAAACTCCTACAAAGTCTACCCCCTATGCACTGGTGTGTCAAGGCTTTGCCACTGGTTGAACTACCTTCGCCCGAGTAGCCATTCAACAAAATCTTACCCAAGATGAGAATGCTCACGATGGAAGAGCTTGACGCGCTGACGAGGTCGGCTCCAAGCTCAAAAATCTAGAAGTAAATGTCCGAGCTGATCATACAAGACGATCGAAGCTTTTCAGAAGGAGAATTGGTCCCGTGCCGAGAAGACCAATCATCCCTCATCGCGAATCACAGAATTTGAACCTAAAGTGTTATTGAAAAGGTATATCGGAGGAACCGTGGACTTCAAAGGTGAAAGACCAATGCCGCCAATCAATGGTGATTTAAAGAAATATTACATGAAAGTGTGATTGACAAATCGTGATTTGAAAATCTTATCATTAAAACATTATGAAATTTTCATTGAAATTCTTCAGTAACACAAGAATGCATTTCCAAAATAAAAAATCTCGTGACAGTGCATTTTTTAAATTTTATAGAAAAGTATCTGCCTCGGTAAGACAGGGGCCTTTCTTTCTTTTGGGTTGACATCGCGTAGTGCCGAGATCCCCATATGCATACTCAAAATTATGTTCAAAGCTCAAATTTAAAAGTCTTAATCGACCAAAGAAGAAAATTTTCAAGTCTCAGAACTTCAACAAACCAAGTTGGATATACATTTATCATCCCACTCAAATCTAAAGGCTCGAGTTGGTAAGGTCTGACTCAACACGCCAACACGGCCGAAGTCACAGTTCCTCAACACGCCACAAAGGTCGTAAGAGATCCCCATCTCTAGCAGGGATAAAATCCTTCATCAATTGCTCAAGTCCACCTGGGTGTATAAGGTCTGACTCAACACGCCAAAATACTCAGCCGACAGACTGCTACTCAACACGCCACAAAGGTAGGATCCTCCTACTTCTGCTAGTTCAAAGACAAGAGCATCCAAATCCCCAAATCTCTCCAACTTGGTGAGTTCAAGGACCTGACGGAAATTATCCCTATTGGTCGGTCATTTTCAAAATTCTACAACAAACAAAGATATCCTTACCGAGAAGGCACTAAGCCGAAGTTTGGAATCAAATACAAAAAAATCTCAACTCCTTCAATAAGTCTATCAAAGCGTAAAGCAAAGACAAGGAAATTCTTCTTCACTAAGTCCAAAGCAAAAGGAGGACAAGAAGCTATCCCAATGTTCAGCAAGGCTAAATGTCAACTAAGGAGTTTTGTCATCAAGAGTTCATTACATGTGCAAAGCATGATGACTCTTGCCATTGATCCAACACAAGCTCGAGCTGTCGTCAGATTATCCTTCTACAAGCCCAAAAGCGTAAAGCTGTGGCGAAGGTAATTTCAGACGTCGACAAATCTCTATGTTGATTCAGGACTTTCTCCCATCAAATCCATCGCATGAAGCCGTGGATAAAAGGAGGCACAAGATATTTAATCCTCGAGATGAAATCTTCAACAAGTCCTCAAAGCACAAAGCATGGACCAAGATATTCTATCTCATCAACTCCATCAAGACAGCCGTGACAGAGGAAAATAAATTCAAATCTTAGATAGCTTCAACAAGTCCGTCAAAGCAAAAGCACCAAGACATTTCTATCTCATCAACTCCATCAAGTCCGGGCACAAAGCTGACAGAGGAAAATAAATCCCAAAGTTCGAGATGAAGTCTTCAACAAGTCCACAAAAGCATAAAGCACAGTGACCGAGATTCTCATCTCACCGACTCCATCAAGTCCACCAAAGCTGGACAGAGGAAGATACAAATTTCAAATTTCGAGATGGAATCTTCAACAAGTCTGTCAAAGCACAAAGCATAGGACCGAAGATGTTTTCATCTCAGCAACAAATCATCAACTCCATCAAGCCCGCTAAGGCACAAAGCTAGGACAGGAGGAGAAAATATAAATTTCAAACTCGATGAAATCTTCAATAAGTTCCAAGTCACAAGCATTGGACTGAACGATACAAATCTGGGTTCAACGAGCTGTCGAGCAGGTAATCTAAATGCTTGACGAGAGTTATACTCTATCGGAGACAGCGATCGGGTATTATCAAAGTTGTTGAAATTACAACGTGACATCGAAAATCTCTTGGAGATCCATGAAATCAATGTACAACAAAACGCGGTCCAATGCGCCGTGTTTTTGTTGACATTGTTGACTCAATATTTAAATTAAATAAATGGCGTAGAGGTTAAATCACTATCATGTCAATCAATTAAAATTCGATTTGAAAATTCGACTTCGTCGTAGAAAAGCATCAAATTTAATTAAAGAGAAGTATCGAATCAATTAAGGATCAATCGAATAATTAAAATCAAATTTTAATAAAATTATCGCATATCGAAGTCGGAAACGACGTCTAACGACCTCCGTTCGCGAAAATTGATCCGTCATTAGAAGCGTCGAGACTTTCAAGCGGCGCGGCGTCGGTCAGAGCGTCGTGGCGTCGCAATTTGAAGCGTGACGTCGCAATTTAAACCTAAATTTGCCGGCCGTGCGTTGTCAACTCCGATCCGATGCAGCCGTTCGTTGCATGGCGAAACAACAAATTGACACCCTATTGGGTTTGTCAAAGTAATAAAATCGCAATTAAAGGACTAACGGCAATCGCTAATTACCCTTAAATCCCTCTTAAATCCCTTAATCCGCTCAATCCTACAACTGTCACCCAGCGGCTTATTCCCATTGGGCGAGCGTGACGATGCATCGACCTAGGCGAAACGAGGCGTTGACTCCATTCTTCATTTTCCCCATTCGACATTTTCCTCTGGTTTCTCGTTCTCTGCTCTCAGCTCACGGCCCTCGACTCCTCTGCTCTCGGCTCGACTCTTCTTCATTTGCCCGACTCTCGGCGCTCTCTCGTCGTGCTCCCTACGTGCGATTTTCCTCTCGATCTTCCTTCTTTCTTGCGTCACCGTCAGGTCAGCAGCGTGGAAGCGAGCAACCTTCTCCCTTCCTCTCGTCCGAGCAATAGGCAAGCGGCGATATCGTTCGGCGGTTTCTCTTCTCCCTTTCCTTTCGTGGTTTGTCGTCGGAGCGGCTTCCCGTTTCTGCTCTCGGTCGAAGAAGACTCGTCGTCAGGTCTTAGTGAGTTCTAGCCAGAGCAGTGGAGATCGAGCTCAAACTCAAACTCGATCCTTCTAATCACCCTTAGAAACCCCAGGTTGTTTCGTTTCAATCTTAAGTTATATTTTCTATGTGGGATTTTCTTGAAGGAAATGGTTTGATTTATCCTCATCGTATGGTTGGTTAAGTCTAAGTTTCTATCGTTATTTCATCCCTTTGTTTGGATAAAATGTCAGGGTGAAATCTTTGTTCTTTCTTGCTATGTATCTTTGGTTGATTTACCCTCCATGTGTGAAATGTTGTTCTTTCATATCTTATGTATGCTTTGATTGGATGAACCCTCTCATCTTTATGTGACCTCCCTCTCAACATTTCCATTTGTGTTGTTGTGAGATACAAAAAAAAAAGAAGGGGTAGGCTTGGAGGTTGGTGATTACTTAAGATTGTCGAGGGATAAATAAGTAATGTGAAAGAAGTAAATTTTCCATGATTTTATTCTTTGAAAAATTTAATATCTGTTTATATCTACATTACAAGTCTTTGGATTTTGAAAGATAGAAGGGAAAAGCGAACTTATGCAGCTTTCTATTTCTAAGATCTAGTGTTACTCTTTTGGTTCAAAGAAAAAAAAAATATTTGGTTTCGGTTTTTTGAAAGTTGTCTTCATTGTCATTAGATTCAAAAAAAAAAAAAAAAAAGTTTATGCATGTAAGCTTGCATGTTTGCTTACATATCTTTATTTTTTGTTGGCAATGAAATATGAATAAATCTGAAATTTCAGTTAAAGGTCTTTTGTGATTAAAGCTTATGTTACGAAATTTGAATATTTTAAATAAATTGAAATAGTGATGAAAATCTGATGTCATAAAATCTGTCTTGTTTAAGTATATATCTGAAACATTTTATATAAATGTGAAACTTTAAATTATGATATAAGTCTATGTTCTGATGGTAGGGAAATCTTATCTTATCAAATTTCTGATGTCTCCGCATCTATACATGCACGGTGGGCGAGCGTCTCTCATACTGGGGGAAAGGGAATTGTAAATTTTGATAAATATCAAATTTATTGCGGCGACTTTCTTTTTTTATTTATATAAATCTTGACTTTAAATTATGATATAGTCTCTGTGTTTTCATATGGTAGGAAATCTTTATCTTATCAAAATTTGTGCGGTGTCTCACGCGCTATCGTGTCTTTCTTGGACGTGGTGGGCGAAGTCTCTGTACCCACTTGTGGGGAAGCCGGAGAATTTGTAAATGATGCTCTAATCAAATGTTTATACTTTCCTTTTATTTATATCAAATGAGGCTTTAAATTTATGATATAAGTCTTGCTACCATGGTAGGAAATATCTTATCAAAATTTCGGTGTCTCGATACATATACTTTCTTGGCGTGGTGGGCGACGTCTCGTGGCAGCACTTGTGGGAAAATCGGGAGAAATTTGTTGTGATTATTTTTTTCTTTATATAAATGCCGTTCGTTCGTGCGGAACATGATGAAATACTTCGTTGTTCCGGCGTGGCGAAATCTGTTATAAATCTTCTCGCGTTGTTCCGGCGTGTGAGGATATCTTGTCCGTACGCGCTTGGCGTGGTGGGTAAATAAATTTGTCGTGTCTCGACACCTGCGCCTTTCTTGGCGTGGTGGGAAAAGAAGCCGTATGTGGGGATGGCCAGGGAGGCTGTCGAAATTTTCAAAATAAAAAGTTGAAATGTCATATAAATCTTATACTTTAATTTATATCATGTGAATACAAATTTATTGCCATCTTTATACCGTTCACGTTGTTGATCTCGTGATAAGTAAGCGCTCTTTCTTGCCTCTTCTTATGGAATCGGCGTAGGCCTTGTCGTAATGCATCTGAGGTATCTGGTGATCTGCAGCTGTCTTGTGCGTCTTGGACGTGTGCGTCACTATCATCCTTATCCTTTTCTTTGAAAGGAAAGTAAAGTCTTTCTTGAATTCCTCTTTAATAAATTTAATGAGTTTGTGTCACTTGCCAGCATGTGAGGAGGTGGATTTAATTAATCCTTGTACTTAAATGAAATATGTATTCTTCGTATTTTTTATTCACTTCGAGAAATAAATGGGTATGGTATATGGTCATATGTAAACAAAGATTTTTATTTCTTGATTTTTGCGTAAAGGATTTGTCTTAAATCAATTAAAGCGTTTTGGGTCATTCTCTTTATGACATATGGAAATAAATCAATTATTTTCAGCTTTATGTTGGGTGTATCAAGTGATGGCGCAAATCAAATTCTAAGCCCATTTGGGCAATTCCTTCTTATGAATATGGTATACAAATTAATTATTTTTATCACTTCTTGCGATTTTATGCACAGGGGCGTATGAGTTAGATAAAAATAAAGCAGTCTTATATCTTATTTCTTTATATGGAAAATGTCAAATCAGCTTATCTTTTATGACATTCAATTATCTAACATTAAAAAACGAATTTCGTATGTATGTTGATGTGCAATAAAAGGTATTAGAAAATAAAGAGCATCTTCATTTGAGTGGTAATCAATATACAAAATCATGCTGCGTGATTGCATTATAAGTCAAATATAAGAGCAGATCTTATATTCGGTTTGGTCTTGGTCGGGTAAATTAAAAACTCATGAAAATCAGCTTGCAAATTGCGCTTATATTTTAGGCATTCAATGTCATCTGACATTTTAAAGAGCAGATATCTTCGTATGTATGTTGGAATGTAACATTAGGGACGTATGCAAGTAAACAAATATAGAAACAGAATCTACATCGGTTTGGTCTTGGGCCGTTAAGTTATAACACAAAATCATATCAAAATGCTTTGCATTCTGATAAATGTCAATAGAAAAAGTCTTTATCTTGGGTTTGGTCAGGGGAATTAAAAGTTAAAACTCATCAAATTTGGCATTAGCTTGGACTTATAATGTAACGATTTTCAAAAAAACAGAATATATGCGTATTTAGTATTCTTAATTAATCTAAAAACGAATCTTACATAATCCGGTTTGGTGGGGCAGATTAGGGTCTAAAATTTGATATTATAAAATTTAATTAATAATATAGAAAATTATCGTATAATATCTGAGCGTGAGCCATTGAAACACAAAATTCAAATTCTTAGAAGAAAAGTAGCGTCCATATGTTGGCAGAGTGGAATGAGGTTTTGAAGGATTATCTTGAGATGATGAATTTAGGCCGTCTCTGAAAATTGAATGAGTAGTGAGTCTATCGATTGATATTATGATCGAAGGGTAATTATAATTAAGATTTGATGATAAATGATCGTATATATTGATCTAAAATCGATCGTAAAATGATCAAAATTGAAAATACAAAAAAATATAAATAAAAAAAAAATGAAATGAATTATTTAAATTAAAACTAAAAAAAAAATAAATAAAATCATTCTCCTCTTGGTGACAAATTAAGAAAAGCTTTCGCGAAAGGCGATGTCATTAAATCATCTTACTTTCAAATATTCACAAAACGTGGGGCGTGGCGTGTCCTCTGTCGTGGTTTTCTTGTGATATACCACATAAATGGCGGTTCTGACACGAGCCTCTCGGCCGGGTGGTTAGCGATATGGCCTTACGGTCGATCGCGGGTATATGTTCCACGGACTTTGCTCTTTGGTATGAAATGTAAAATGTATTTGGTTGGGCAATATGTATAAGGTTGACTTATATTTGTCCGCAAACACTTTAGTCTGAGGGCGCGCGGCGTAACCATTCTTGACAGGATCCTTGTCGGGGTTGGTCATTCTCCTCATTGGCGGATGAGGATGACGGCCGGGATAAACCATGGGATCTTGATCGAGCGTCATCGTTCCCCAAAAAGTTTTAAGTTAAAATAATAAATTTCATAAGTTAAACTCATTTCGGCTGATTATATCGTTCTTTAACGATTCATTGTAGCCTTGTCGAAAGTCTCGGTATTGGGAGGGTAGTGTATAGGGGCTTTGCTTTATAGGAATCAGGATATAAAAGTTCTCAATGAGCGAAATCTCAGGTAGTGTCTTATCTACTATTGCTACGAAATTATTACAGCAAACAATTCTTTTCCTTTTATCGAAGATGTGGTGGCGTAGGATCCATTCTGGCGATTTGGGGCGGTTTCTCTTTCCATGCTTTGGTAGTCTAAGTTATAATTGCAGTGGAGTATAAAAAAAAATGAAAAGATAAATGAAATATGAAATTGAAATGAAATAGGAAACGATAAGTTAAACTTGACAACTTCTTCTCAAGTCTTAAGTTATATGAGATTTTATTTAGTGCATATGCTTAGTATGCTTTATCTTGTCGTATCCATATTTTTGGAAGTAAGGTGATAGTCTGATTATCTTAATTGTTAATTTTTACCTTTAAATTCAGAATGGCATTCTGAGAACATTTGTCTTTGTTACTCTCGGCGTGGCGTCCGTTTAAGCAGTCATTAATCTTTGGAAGCGCTACCATCAGGTTTGGTGGCGTGGATTTCCCATCTTGAGCGAAGCAAGTTCTTGAGCCTCGACTGAAGTCAAACTTCGTCACGCCGTAATGCGGCAATCTGAAAAGGCGTTGAGGTTGTGACCCTGCTGCGTAGGGTCACTTCAAAAAAATAATCGTCTTTGAGGCTCGGCTTGGAGACACCAATCATGAAAAGGGTTATTCTTGGACGGTCTCTTTTGTCCCTCGAATAATACAATCGTAGTGAACCATTAGCTCAGGGGAGGTATGATCTTTGAAACTTCTTCATCAGGAAGCTTGGCGGAGGCAAAAGAAAAGAAATCTTGAGCATGCGTACTTAATCTGTCGTGCATTTGTCTGATTATGGAGCAAGCGGTGAGTGTTCCAGTCGGTTTGATAACCTTAAGTGGGTTAAGCGGAACGACTCTTGGTCGGCTCAAGGTCTTACGGACCCCACAACATCGAGGTTCACTCCTCCTGAGGAAAGCTATATCTGCAGTGCCGGGTTCTCAGTAGCGAGGAGAGGGCGATGAAAAGAAAATACGAGTCTGTTAAGGATCTTGGGGCTCCTCGAGGGCCTCGTCCATGACTCAAATGGCGGGGCATATATTCATGTCCCGGTGAACATCGGTGTGACACTTGGGCCAGCGTCCAGGGAATCCTAGAAAGGTCCGGTGGAAGGGTAGCAGTCTGGAGGCTGAGCCTCAAAAGTACTTTAGCGAAGGCATGGCGTGACATCGGTGTGTGAATTCATGCTCAATTATCTGATGGGAGCTAAAAGGGCCCCATTGATAAAATATTTGACGGTAGACACGCGGAGAATCCTCAGGGGATCCCATCGATTAATTCATCCATCGAGGAGGTTAACCGATCGAAGTCCTCTGGCGAAGAAATTTCGATTCCACACTTGGAATCGAGTCGTGGAGCGTCGATCGAAATCGTATCAGGGCGAAGAAGAAGAAAGAGGCGGCATTGTTGAAGTAGTGTATATGGTGCAGCAGGTTGGTGAGCCATCGGTGTCTTGATATCAACTGGCGTCGTCTGGCAATCTCCCTCAACTGAAGAACAACAAAATGTTGAATAGAGGAAGCATCGAGTCTTGAGAGGAAGGAACAAAGAAAGAAAAGGAAGAAAATCGCGCTTCCGTCTACTACTTTGGCGATGAACAAATTCGGCGTCGGATGGAAAGATAAAGAAATCCTTCAGTTGAGCGTGAAAATGGCGAAATGATGATCTGAATGGCTGCGATGATGATTAATGAAGAAATATTGCGGCGAGTCGACACGTCCCCGAAATAATCATCAAGCCCGAATGCATGACAATCCTCGATAAATCGATCTCACATGCGGGTTCAAATTGAGCGGCGAGATTGAAATAAATGAGTCGGCTTCAGCGGCCTGCTTGAATATACAAACTACACGGCGTGGCGGTCTCTCGACTTGATATTATATTGAATGAGAAGATTTGTTATAGGCTGCGAGCGAAAAAGTTGGTGAGCAAGGGCGTATCCGGTATGATCAAATTCCATATCGAAAGGGATATTCAATGCAAAGTTCAATCTATTCGGCGGAATGGTAATCCGGCGACATCGGCGATTCAAAGCATCTGCGGTAAGAGGGGAATGATCGCATTATTATTAAGCCGTTCGTCGATAGTTTAACCGAATGGTATCTTTGAGTTGAAATGACTTCGTCAAACTTTTGAACTTGAAAATATGTTCGTTAAAGATTATTGTATGATCAAAACCGCGATTGAGCGAGAGGAAGAAAGATGATTCGATATATATTACGTTGGCGAAATTTGAGTATGAAATGTGAACAACAATTAGAAGAGCATCAATTCAATTCTTGATGGGCAACATCGATGATAAGATGGCCTTATCTTTGCGTGGCTGATCTACATTGAAATTTCTGATAGGGTGGCTAAATTCGAGTAAATTTATCCGTTAGGCCGAAATAAGATAAATTCAAAGAGCAAAAGCTGGACGAAAGGTGAAACACATTTCACCTCATCTGAAAGGATCTGAATGGCGGTTAGTTTATAGCAGTAGACAAAGAAAAAAATCTCATCGAACCAAGGCGGTCAATCACTCCATGAGCTCATACTTGGAGGTAATGATGTACCTGAATTAATGAAGCGGCGGCGAGACAACAAAAGGCGAATGACTCGATGGCGACCGCAAAAGAAAAATTTGAACAAGAGTATTAACTTTTAAGGGAAAGTGTAAATTTAAAGCATCTCAAAGTAGGTCTCACTACAGTGTAAAAGACTGAAAGAATTTGGACAAGTGATAATCTACTGCTTTGTCCATATCATGGTGCGGCCATCGTTGAAGATTCTTACATATTGAAGATTGAAGCGAAAATATAAAGCGGTGAATTCACATTATCGGACGATGTATTGGTGCGTCAGAAGAAAGAATCACAAAGTAATCACCTCAGTCTTATCAGCGATGATAAAGCGAAGAAGGCGTGATGATGAAGGATGGCGGTCATGATCTCTAAAAGGCGTAAAATGTTAAAAGCGGAAGCGTTCAGGGTATTGTGGAAATCACCACTTGAGCCGCTTGAGTTGAGACAAAACTAAGTTATGGGAAGGCTAGTTCATCTGAAAGGCGGACAGCAAATCTGATGGAAGGCTAAGAAACGAACAAAAAATAAATTAAATAAAAGAAAGAATGCACAAAATGTTCTTCTTATGGATGGTACGTAACACGAAGATCATCGATAATATGGAAGATTATACAATGAGCGACCTGCGGCTTGCGAGTGCGTTTCAAATCTTGGTCGATGAAGCGAAGAAGGCGAAGAACTTTCCTGCGAGTCTTTGATGATGCATGAAGTTGATACTTAGAGGAACTGTTTCCCGAGATGAAGATGAATCGAGCTCACCGTATCACATAAAAATGTAAAAAAAAAGCGGGCGTGATTACGAATCTTACAGTATCATTAGATGGGCGGCGAATCTTTGAAGCGGAGTCGAAGATTGAGATCTGAAATGATGCTTCATCTGATTGAGGAGTGGTCAGTCTTCTCATCTCAACGAGAGGAAAAATGAATAAAGATAAAGGAAAAAAAAGTCGATGAAAAAGTTATCACTAAGGATTCAAATAAAGCCTTCATCAAAGGATCATTACAATATCTATCCATAAGGAAAATTAGCACACTTAGTGTATCTGAAGCACTTAATGTCGGAAGATCTAAATCCTTAATTGAAGCTCTCAAGCGGGAAAAGTTCGAAGCATATCTTTGAGCTTTGCGGAGACCTTGCATGAGCCTCCAAGCGTCACATTTTGAAGATGATCAATGCCGGGGCTGCGAAACCTGATAGCCTCTGTATGTTACGGTGAAAGTGATGAAATTATATCTGGATCTTAATTGATCCGGTTCCAGTGAATCTTATGAATTTGAGAACTCTTAGATGGTATCTACAGATGTACAACATCAGGGCGAGATAAAGTCGTGGTTGAGGTTTCAATGAGAAGGGCCGAAAACTATCGGGTCATTCTCTTAAATTTGGAGACCTACCTAGCTAAATTTCATGTGATCGATCGGATACTTCATTTCCTTACGGGTGCGACCATGGCTTCATAAGTATGGCATTGTCCCATACATTGCATCGATGTATGAAATATCTGAAGGATGGAGAAGAATGCCAAATTGTGGGTGACATCTGACCTTTTGCGGTGCGTGAAATGAAGATTTATCGAGATCTTGGTTATTTCCTTAGGGAATCAAGTAACAAAAGCAATAGCAAATCTGCGTCTTGAAACCCATAAAGAACAAGTTAAGAAGAAGGAGAAGATAAAATGAATAAAGGAAAGGTTGTTCCAAATATTCAGGGATATAAAGAACAGTCAAAATCAATAACCTTGTCCCTCATAGGCGGTGATCTTGAAGAAAGAAGGCAGAATGTGTTCTTACAAATCAAAGGTCGCATGACTCTTGAGTAAAGCTCGGCGAAAAGAACATTTTGACTCGATTATGAGTTGAATGCTTTTGAAGGTAGGGTGCAATCTGCTCTTTAAAAGCAATCATAGATCCATCCGGGAGAATACACTCGTGTCTCTCCTCCTCCGACATTTTAAAGAAATCACCCACCAGAAACTCATAAAGTCGAGGGTGGTGACGCCATGTACCTCTCCACGGAAAACGGACGGGAAGCTGTTTTTTATAAATCAGAG